>JASANB010000808.1:0-29206 GCA_030248155.1 Sabatieria punctata | reverse complement strand
ACTTCCAGCAACCAACAAATAATGGGACAAAACAAGGGCAAGTGATGGACTAAACTTAGGGATATCACAAAGCACGTTCGCGCGGCGCGGAATAGAAAATACAAAAACACAGCCAAAAAGTGGTCCAAAATGGTTTTTGCAACTTCAAGCGCAAATGCTTTTTTGTGTTCCGTTATTGATAGGAGGATGTGATGTATTTATATGAAACAGAGTGTGAGCTATCGAATAAGATGCATTTTGAATTATAATTCGGCCGTTAAAGAGCATTTTCTTCTCGAAAACTGAATTCGTCGTTTTTCAAAGTCCATTTTGTGCTAAAAGGAGACTTGATTCAAATTTTGTTCAACCGGATTTAAAATCACCGCAACTCGTTACCTATATAGCACCACTTTTTTTCTTAGCGCAGTGTGACGTGATCCCCACAAATTGGATTCTTTCTTAACTACTGAAAATCGGCTTTTTCGTGGATTTTTTTCATGTTCCTCGTTCTTGTGAAAAAACGACAAACTTGGCGCAAGATGTTCAATCCGTTCCGTGTACAGTAGACTTCAGGCTGTCGAATGATACAAGAATTGGCTCTCTGCTCTTTGCCGTTAACCCCACAAATAGGGCCCGACCGGATATCCGGATCCGGATCCGGATCCGGCCGGATATGGCCATATATATGGATATGCCGGATATGCCGGATATCAGTCACAGATGAGAAAACGTGATTTTTTACGTATTTTGAACATAAATACTGCATTCGACCGAATGCTTGTTAGAAATTTCTTGAGGCGATTGTAATCCATGACCCCAGTAGTTCATATAACCCTGATTTCTGTGCAAAGGATGACATCCTCATTTTTGACAATGCTAATTTTTCACCTTGACTGAAAGTAAAAATCCGCCAGATTTTAACCGGTTTTGTGAGAAAGCTGAGCTCTTCAAGTTCTTAAGTCCATATAAAGATTGGTTAACTTGCAAAATTTGGCAAAAATCCGATGAAGGGTTCTTGAAATATTTACGTTAAAAATTGGCATCTGAAAATTTGGGTCAGTTCATTTCGGAAGGGGATAACTCCAAGCTACAGAAGGCGAGAAGGCTAGGACCTAGCCAAAACAAACTGAACAAAAATAATAATACTAATGTGATACAATGAACATCACAAAACAGCCAAGCAGACTGGATTTCTACGTTTAGGATAGTCGCCATGTTTTTGCCAATTTTTCATTTAATTAAAAATAAATAATCTAAAATATAAAAACGAACTATTATTGAGGCAAGTTTATACTGTAAATCTGTACTTTACAGAGATCAAAGCGTCTCTTTTCAGTTGCAGAATGGAGATGAATGGCTTGAGACTCTAAACTCAACTCGCAACGAATGGAAATCTCAACTGAGATTTTTCAAATTCATAATTTTTTAGTTTGTAAAACTAGGACAGGTCTACCAAAAGGTCGGCTAAGTATACCAAATTAGAGAGAACAAATTTGAACATACAAACAATAATTTAGCCAAAAGTCTGTGATGTCAACCATTTTTATCTAAAAATTACGAAATGAGCTGAACTTTCATGCCAAACTGTGTTTCCCCTTCTGTTTTTTTTTCAGATGAGGGCTGTATCTGTAAAATAGGTATGCCTAATAAATGCTAGAGATTGCATAGACATTCCAACCAAACTCGAAAATACTTGGAAAGCGTCCAGTTATCAATTTCTGGCCGCGGTGATAAAATATGCAAATATGCAAAAAATATGTACATATCTCATTTTTCCATGCATATGATATATGCAATATCACATGCATCGCAAAAACTCGATATTATCCAACCATAGTTTGAACTACAATTATTAGATGTTGTTTTGAATCAACTGTTATAGAACAAAGAAATGTACATATATATGTGGTTTATTGCATTCTAAAAAAATTTTAAGTTGATCAATGATATCCGGCATATCCGGATCCGGATCCGGCCGGATATGGGCGTATCCGGATCCGGATCCGGATCCGGTAGAAATTTGTATCCGGTCGGGCCCTACCCACAAACGGTGTTGAAGTTTCTGTAACCCTTATTTTTTGCCATTTCTGGCTTTTATTGTACCCAACAATTGCAACCATTCTTTTTCGCATTAATTTAGCTGTGCGACGAATATTCACATCTTTCTAGTAGATTTTAAACAATCAAGTTGGTTGCACCTTCGTATCTCGCGCCATAGAAAATCAGCCACCGCTGGGACGGCGACCAAGTTATAAACACTAATTTACGCGATTTGAGCGAATAAGGGTGAGAAACAACAACATCTTGGGGTTTGGCATTTGGGACAGGAAGTGGGTTGGCAGGAGGAATGGGATTGGCAAATGGGTCATTCGAAACTTCGATGTCATGACCAGATGATGTTGTTTCTCACCCTTATTCGCTTCGACCACGTCATCAAGCTGCTAGTGGTCTTGTTCGTGACCCTGGCATTGAATTGTTTGATGTACCTTTTCCTCCTTTATCCTCCTCTTCCCCTACTCACTCTAGTCCATTGGCTAATTCAACTTTCCAATTACAACCCTCGATCTGGATGAACATGACTCTGGTCTTGACCATAACTTTGTTTTATTTAACCACTGTTTCTGCTTCTGACAGTGCCCCCAATATTTGTCTTGGAACTGTTCTTACTTCTTGGATCTTTCCATTGGCTGACATTGCCAAATGGATCGCGTTTGGATTGGTGATTGGTTCTGGATTCTGTTTGACTTCTTTGTTTCTGTCATGAAGATTCCGGGATGTGTTCCAGGATTGGGGTCAACACTTGAGACAGATTCAAAACAAGCTTTCTCGAATCCGATCACAGGTTCGTTAGCTTAAACTGGCCAACAACAACTATACCACCACTTCAGGACAAGTTGATAATGTCCGAGTCAATCTTCATCATCTGACTACTGAGATGCATCGTCTTTGGGAGGCTCAATGTGTTCGCAATCAGGAGTTTGAAGACCGCATTTCTGCCAGTTTTGTCAATTATGCCGAACTACAACACCAGATTCATCAACTTGAAGCTCGCTCTGCTTCACCACCTGTTTATGATGCTGTATCATAGGGTTTTCACTTGTAGTTCACCATATACCGTCATAATATATATTCCATTGTTATAAAATACCTACTGCTGGTAGCCTGTCTGCTTGTCTAATCTACAATTCATTTGCTTATTGTGCAGTCCCTCATTTGGTTGCTTTTTATGTTTAGTTTAGTCCATCAATTGCCCTTGTTTTGTCCCGTTATTTGTTGGTTGCTGGAAGTGTCCTAGTCCTGGTCCGTTTTTGTCCTTGTTTTATTCAAGACATTTCACCCTAGTTTATTACGGATACTTTGCATATTATCTGTTGTATGGTAGTATTGTTAGAGTGTTCTGTGTACGCATTCCTGCGTGAATGCATTCTTGTATTGTTATCTGTAGTGTTACTATCGTCATTGCGTGAGGCAGCAGCTATTGTTCTGGTAGAGTCGGAGGAGCCGCCGGACACCAGACTGGTGTTGGAGCGGCAGTCTGCACAAACTATTCGTCCATCTGAAGAATGGAGTGCATGACAGAGCCCAGGATCAGTTTCGGTGGGTTCGTGGCACCCGGAGAGCCAGAAAAAGCGACCGAAGGAGGACAGCGGAGTATAATTTGCAGTGATAAGCGGTTGTTTTATAATTGATTATTCTTGAAAACAGTTTAAGTTCAGTGTGTATTCATTCACATGGTATCTTTTAGTCAGTTAAGAAAAGACTTCGAAGATTGTTGTCTTGCCAATCTGGATGGAAAGAAACGAGTGGCTAGAACCCAATTTCCTGCCACTATCGCCGTTTCGACTGTCTCTGGCTTGCTTGCAAGGTAGGAGCAACACTACCTCAACACACAGATGATACTGGCTTTATTGCGCCCATTTTGCGGTTGCCAGAGGAAACCTTCCAATGCGTTTTTGTTCGCATAGTAGTTTTGTATTGACAGATCCGGGTTGGTGCACTCAGTTTACAAAACCGTGATGAGAGTTTACAGTGACATTTATGTTGATACACAAGGATATTGACGTTTACATAAAAACGTTACACGTTATGTTCAACGTTCTCAGTATAGAATTTTGCTTGACAGGGTATTCGTATATACGACCAACTACCAACGAACTTACTGTAACAGGATACGGCTTGTCACAAGTTGGCAGACAAACCACCAGGCCATACGCCTACCCATGGTGAGGTGATAATTCATAAAAGACAAGAGCACTGTAACAGTTTACTGTGCGATTGTCTTACACACACTATAAAATAACAATACGTAGAATTTGCATCAACGGAACGCTTCAGTCACCGGCAGACTTTCAGGCTAGCATTTCGATTGACAGGGTGGTAAATTTTCAAATCCTGAGTGTGGGGCAGGTGATGGGGGTTGAGGTAATGGCAAAGAAAAAGACCGCTTTTTTTACTAAAATTAAGGTTTTTAGGTGTATGTTTCGCTAAAATAGGTTAAAATAAGCTATTCTGAGCTCATTTGAACCTAATCTAAGCAGACTTTTATCATAATTCTTGGAGCTAAAATAGTGCACCCATGTCGCGAGTGGCTACCGGTGGCGACAACATCGCTGCCAGCTCTTGTAAAAAAACCGGGGCTATCGAGATGCACAGCTACACCCCACAACCAGAAGAAGACAATCGTGTGGAGAATTTCTACAACAACTCTGCCGAACGGGATCTCAGCTACTGACTACCGTTGTCAAGTAAATTAAAATTAAAATCAAATTAAATTCGAAAATAATTTACTTACGAAGAGTAAATTAAATGACAAGTAAATTGATATAAAATTAAATCTCTGACAAAAATGACGAAGCAAGTAAAAAGTAAATTAAATTAGATTGAAAAGGCCGAAAATTTTACTTTCAATTTACTTCTAATTTACTTCAAATTTGCTTCACTGACCATTCGATCTGTGGTTGTTGTCGGCTCTCGCAAGCTACTTGCTGTTGTTTTGTGCTCTTTCTATTAGTCTATTTGACTGCACCATTTATGCTCTCTCTGTTGAAAACTCATCTACTGTGCTGCAGATACCATACAACTCATAGTTTGGTTCTGAAATTTTGTGATATTCCTGATCTATCCTTGACCTGTCCAACCAAACAAAATACTAAATTTGAAGTCATATTCTCGGCAAGCAGCATTAGGAACTGAACTAGCGAGACATTTCACCAAAAAATCTGTAAAATATGAGAAGAAACATTTTCGCCCCTTAGTTATAAACCAACCAACGGATTTCCCTCTACGTAAAATGTAGTGATTGGTCAAGATGACTGATACACCTTACCGTATGTATGTACGTGTTGGTTGCAGAAACGAAAAATGGTGATTTGCTGGTTTCTCAACTGGCAAAATTTGTTTCTCAAAAATCTCGCTTCAAATCCTGCACTAGTGTAACCACCGATGCGTGAAAGCACATCATTGAATAGGAGCATTAGGTATCTATTAGCTTTTCGTCTGCTGTTGCTGTACTGTTTCTGGGTTGGCAAATTAAGTTGTATGGTATCTGCTGTTCCTAGAAAAAAGCAATTAAAAGGCATTGAACGAACAACTACTTTTTCCCGAGAACACAACGACACTATTTGAAGCGGTTAACAAAACGATGCAGTTAGATTTCATAGTGTTTGCAGTTTAGCGGAAATCGGTACTCAGATATTCAATCATTTTGGGGTCTTTTCCACAACTTTTTGTATGGAAAAGTAAATTAGAATTTAATTAAAAGTTGAAAGTAAATTAAAATCTAATTAAATTGTTGGTAAACTGGGACAAGTAAATTAAAAAGTAAGTAAATTATTTTGTGGCGGTGCAAGTAAATTAAAAAGCAAGTAAATTCCTCAACTAGTTTACTTGACAACGGTACTACTGACAGCCCGCTAACGCGCCTATTTTAAACAAAAGAAATCAAGTAGCAGCAGACAAGTGCAGCTTTGTTTTATTTCTTGTCCTTCTTGTTCGTCTTGAAACGGATCTTGAATATTTATAAGATTGATTGATGGTTGATCAGTTGGAGGAGCAGGCAATGAAATGTCGTCGTGTGTAGTTCTTAGTTCTGACTGAAGGGCATCAGGTAGAATACTCACAGAAGCACGACGATTTCACCTGAATTTTAGAACGATACCTGAAGTGGTGGTTGCAGAACCAACCGCTGTACCTACGGTAAACCTGACAAATTTCCGCAGAGGCCAATTCGAGGTTGCTATCTATAAATTTCAAATGTGTTTAGTTTAACAAAAACAGACTACATAGCAAAAATTGGGTGGTCAGCTAGTGCAAGCTAGATTGTTTACTCAATCGGCTTTAATCTTGTTTGTTAAGCCTTTGTGGGTCTGATAAGCAACTGCAGAAGCAAAGATATGCTTAAAAAATTTGAAAACAAGCCCGCCTAGACACTGAATTGGCTGACTTTCCAAAAAGATAATTTTTGGTACTTATGGAAGAGCTTTCCTGTTTTAGGATCAAGTTCCTACACTATTCTACCTGCTTGCTCGGTCTATACCTACTATCGCATTTTAGTCAAGCATGTCTCAGTCAACTCAACTTATCGACTCAACCACCATGTCTCAGTCTACGCAACCTTTTATCGAAGAGAGAAACGATGAACCTATGAAAGAAGAAAAAGAACGATGGGAGGAAGAAAACAGTGGCGGTTTTCTTTTGCAACTGGTGGATGAGGAAAGAGCTAAAGAGGAATGAGGAAAAACTTCCACCGAACCGATGGATGGCACCTCAGCTCCCAAGGTATTGGTCGTGAATAGACAGAGGAAAGCCAGTTCATATTCGTACAGTGACCAGACCACCAGCAAAGAACGAAAAAGGCTCCTGAAGAAATGAGAGAAAAATTATTTTTGATTAGGTTAGGTTTTTCAAGGATTATTTTTTGCTTTAGTTTTACACAAAAATGCTGTATTCTATATTTCGAAACCTGGGACCTGATGGTTTGTATAGTGGTGTGTACGGTTTGTCTGAGTCAGGGCTGTGTGCTCAACTGATGAGGAAATATCGGCAAACGAACGATTTTCTTGCAAAGTTCAAGTCAAACATTTTAGATTTCAGACGATTTTCATTTAATTTTGAGCTGACCGTTTTTAGTTTTTGTAAAGATACAACCTCCTGGAAGCCCGTTTACCCCAATGTGAATGAACGCGGAGGAATATGACGAAATGGTTAGTCTCTGATTTTTGGCGTAGATACAGGAAAAAGTCTTACTTCGTTTGGTTCTTAGGATTTGCGGCACTAACACTGAAGAATTTGGAAAGTCTAACGAAATTGCATGCCGATTTGAAGGAAATGCTGCGATAATCTTAGATTTGGAGATTGACGAGGCGTAATATTGCAAGCAAGATGTTATTATGGGAAGACATAACGATTCCGAATTTTATGGCAATGGATGGAACGGACTGGCCCCAACCATTTGAGAATTTTTGGACCTTTCATTTGTGACGCTTTTCCGGTCACCTTCTTTATTATGTAAATTTGGCACCGGTCAGGCCGCACAGACTTGGAAACCGGTTGCTGATTGCGATCGATCGAGACAGAAATACAACTAGAATGTTTTTATTGAATAGGACTTACTCCGCAAAGGACGCCCGGTTATTGATGGGCACGTAAATTAATTTCCGTTCCCATCTCTACTGCACTGTACTATTGGAGATGGCGTCACTGCTACTGTAGTCAGTACCCTTATTGATGGGCACGTAAATTAATTTCCGTTCCCATCTCTAATGCACTGTACTATTGGAGATGGCGTCACTGCTACTGTAGTCAGTGCCCTTATTGATGGGCACGTAAATTAATTTCCGTTCCCATCTCTAATGCACTGTACTATTGGAGATGGCGTCACTGCTACTGTAGTCAGTGCCCTTATTGATGGGCACGTAAATTAATTTCCGTTCCCATCTCTAATGCACTGTACTATTGGAGATGGCGTCACTGCTACTGTAGTCAGTACCCTTATTGATGGGCACGTAAATTAATTTCCGTTCCCATCTCTAATGCACTGTACTATTGGAGATGGCGTCACTGCTACTGTAGTCAGTACCCTTATTGATGGGCACGTAAATTAATTTCCGTTCCCATCTCTAATGCACTGTACTATTGGAGATGGCGTCACTGCTACTGTAGTCAGTACCCTTATTGATGGGCACGTAAATTAATTTCCGTTCCCATCTCTAATGCACTGTACAATTGGAGATGGCGTCACTGCTACTGTAGTCAGTGTCCTTATTGATGGGCACGTAAATTAATTTCCGTTCCCATCTCTACGACCGGTAGATACGGTACGTACCACAAAGGCCACGACACTGATCGGGATACACACAGTTACAGGGGCACACACAGACTTAGGGGGCACACAGGCAACTAGAAACTTAGACCAGGGAACAAGTACACACAGTGGGTCAAGATGGAAATCACGATTCATAATGTCTAGTCGAGGTCTAGTCGTGAAGCCACTTTCTCAAGGGATGGTTAAACTAGATGTTGTGTACAAGTCCTTCGTCATATCAGCTGTTCTACAGAACTTTTTCTGGAATACAGTTCGGGTCGGTCGGTCGTTGTCCGGCTCCTCAGCTCCGCAATCATCACTGCTACACCGAAAGTTAACTGGCGGGCCAAGTGAGAAGGCGGTGGCGTATCCGGTGCCACCAATGGCCCATCAACTGACAGCACAATCGGAGCTCGAGGCGTCACCAGCTAGATTTGTAAAACAAAATATTTGTAAGGCAACAGAAAGCAATAGAATTTTAACTAGTACGAGATGCTAGGATGCATCAGAAGAAACTTTGAAAACAAAAGCCGATAGTTCGGTTCAAACAGAGTGTTATATACCTTTGTCTATATTCTACCTAAACCATTTCTCACGAAATAGCTGCCGCCCTCCAAAACTTATTTTTAGGATAAGAATAGAAAATGGCCGAAGAGCAATACCTCGCGCCAACGGCTAATTGTGTCAGAAGGCTCGGCAGTTTTAGCAGATTGGTCAGCCTCGACCGAACCTCCACTCCCTGCTAGTTGACCCCAATCGAGCCGACCTCCTCCTAGTTTGCGACCGCCCCTTACGCCTGGTTGACTGCGGTGTAGGCGAGATAGTGATCGTATCGGAGTCTAAGTCGAGGTCGCCTGGAATGAAAAAGTAACCATGAAAGACTTATGCGAAACGACTATTTAACAGAATAAATAGAATTTGCCGAAAGATACGGTCGGCCGCTCAATAAACGTAAGAGAATAGAGCAAAGTGGGCAAGGAAAAATGGTTACTCCACAAAGAACCACACAGCGGCTTCAAAGCATGTTGCCCTAAGAAAAGTGAAAAACGCTAAGTCCCAAAACCAGTCGTAGCACCAGTAGCCACCAACCCGAGAAGTCGCTCCGATTGCCATAGGACGCTTACTCCGGTGAGGGCTGCGAATCCTGCGACATTAGGTAATCCGGGTCCCCCTGTGTGTCATCCACCTCCGGCCCCAACGACTCGTCCAGCTGATCTGGCGCAAGCATCTGCTGAGCAGGAAGGCCATGTACTGAGGATGAGGGACGCGCTCTTCTAGTAGTTGGCTCTGTTGGGACACGGTTTTCTCTGGTTGCAACTTCGGCCGAGTCAGTGGGACTGACCGTGGGCTGACGTTTAGTCTTCTCTCCAATTTTTTCTTTCTGCAAATGTTTACGCTCTATACGGTATGTACGTGTAGTTGTATGGTAGAAATGCTATAAATAAAATTGGAAAGGGCGTCAAAGCCATTGCTTAATATCTTTGCCAATCATCGTCAATGCCATTGCGTATGCATGAATAGGCAAAAATAAACATACCTTGTAGATTATGGGGAGTGCGCATAAACCGGTCTGTGCTGTCCAGGGACCCAGGGGCAGGTGTGGCTATTCGTGCACAAAGACATAATTTGCGCTCAAGGTCATTTTATTGCATTTGAACTTCCAATAAAAGACCAACAATGCAGGATAACCTCCGACTGGGTCCTGCGTAATTGGACGCACCTTAACCTTATATCAGACATAATCAGAGTTCTCTGCAGCTCCCAGACGCTCCTGCGCAGGAAGGCGACGATGACCAACAGCCAGCATGTCTGCACTGGCGCGTGGACATGGTGCATGAGAATGGGCAGCTGGCTGTTTGGCTGGCAGGAATGATGGCTGTTTCACTTTACAAGCACTCTCGTTGCCAGTACTCTCGTAAATCAGTCAATGTAAATTAAAAAGTAAGTAAATTATTTTGTGGAGGTGCAAGTAAATCAAAAAGTAAGTAAATTACTAAACTAATTTACTTGACAACGGTAGTTGGAAACAATTGCGGTTCTCAATTAGAGGAAATGTATAGAATACTGCTGAGGCAGAGTGACAAAAAATAGCCAGAGGAGAATAGGAAAACATGTTTACATTTGCGTTTTTCCGAACATATTGCTAAGATTGTTAGCGATGCGACCATTGCCGCAAAGATGATTTTCAAGTGTTTCAATAATCGCAATATAGCTTTTTTGTTGTCAATGTATAGGACGTTTGTGCGCACGAAGCTCGAATATGCCAGTATTGTGTGGTCTCCTACGTTTTTAACAAGTATTGATTTACTGGAATCAGTGCAACATCGTTTTACTGCTAATTTACCTGGTGTTGGTGCGCTCAATTATACAGAACGTTTAATTTACTGTGAGCTTGATTCATTAGAATATCGTCGTTTATCTTTTGATTTACTTTTCGTTTTTAAGCTGGTCAATGGTTATTTCAATATTTCTATGTCAGATTTGTTTACTATATCACGGGTTACTGTTACTAGAGGTCATAATTATAAGCTAGTTCTGCCAATGGCTAAAACCCTCACTCGCCAAAATATTTTAAGCTATAGAGTAGTTTCAATATGGAATAGACTCCGCGAAGAAACTGTATCCGTTAGAACGATTGCTGAATTTCGCCGTGCTCTCGTTAATGAAAATTTGTATCGCTTTCTTAGGAGGGGTTGAGTAAATCTACATGTATCAATCTCCCGTCAGCTGCCTTGTGTATGCTAGAATGTTATCTCCTTACATATGTTATATATGGTATGCTGACAAATAAATATACAAATACAAAAAAAAAATACACAGTTACACAATGCTTACTGGGTAAATGTGGAAATCGATCTAATTTTATCCTTTATGTTTGGTAATAATCTATTAACTTAAAGAACGCACAAGCGATTGAATCATTTAGCCAGAAAGATCGGGCACACTGCATAGTGCAAACAAAATGAGGGTCATAGCGTGGCATGACCAGTTGCAAGCCAGGGTCCAAGGATTCTTGGATAGATGACTCTCTTGGAGTTTTGGTTGGATGGATTGTCCGGGCGGGGCCGTCGTAACCCCTGCGTTAGGGCTGACCAGTCGTGACTTTAGTCTGGTGTATGTAATTTGAGTGACGAGCCGTCTACGACCCGAACTACTGATAGGTCGTCACTTTGGTGGTATGCTTGGCCGCTTCTTCGTGGTCAGGGTGGGGTCGAGTGTTCAACTGATGGAATCTAGAGTCTGAAGGTGCAAGCAAGCTCAACAACTACTTTTACGAGCGCAAGCACTGGAAAGCCGACCTGCTAATCGGAAGAACGGCTGTCTTTACAACTTCAAAATATGTTTTCTCGTTTTTATTCTGCCTATACTATATTTTGACTTTCTGTCTCTCTACCTATCTGCGAGACCAATCTAATTCTCAAGAAGAGACGTTCCCTCTCAGCTAGGCTGGCATTGTTGGGCAATGATGGTTCCGTTATCCTGGCGTTGACTGTTGCTCTGGCTCTTCCTCTGCCTCTTCCAGCTCTTCCCACGTGTCTTCCAGCCCTTCCTTCGCCTCTCCCACTGGGCCCAGCTACTACATCGTCTCTTGTGCCATTGGTGTTGTTTAGTAATTCCTTGCGCAAAGCCTAGGCAAGTTCACTAGAGAAAAATTGTCAACATAAGCTGACAAGTTTGCTTTCCCTGACCTGAGGCAAGTCTAGACCACTGCCATAGTTCATAGTGATGGTGTAAACTGGTATCGCGTCCTTTTTCGCGGTGACGGAGTGACTTCAATGCGTCGACCTTCGAATTATTCATAATAAACATCCCCACTCCAGTTGTTCCCACCTCATAGGTGTAACTGTTGTCTGATTCACTCTGAGCAGTCTCCTCCTCATCCTCGTCATCCTCATCTTCTGACTCAGTACTATAAAGTAGAGTGCGAACTGGTATTGGGTATTGGGTGTATTGGGATGTTTTCCAGGTATTGGGTATTGGGTCTAATTGGGACGGCTAAAAATAGAGCAAAAACGATGTTGACTTGAAAAATTGATATGTAAAAAATCGAAAAAGTTGATCGATGCCTCGGTTTAGGAAGCTGTTTTCGCGTTAAGGAGCTGTCCACAAACGACGTTATTCCAAAATCCAGATCGCCTTGCATCGGTTCTTGGGGACCCCCTCCCAATAAGGCGACGTCGTTTTCGGTTAACCCCGCGCCCGATAAAAGTGCAGTACATACAGTACTGTGATGTTTTCTGCTTACCATACTGCGCAATCAATTGAATAAATCTCTACAACCACTCTGGGAAGCTTTTCGGTATGTAGAAACCTTCAACAGAATGTACTTAAATTGAAAATAATACAATCAAAGTTCGCTAAAATTCCAAAAAAGCGACGTCGTTTTTTGCTAACCCCTCCCCTCCTGGGATGTCGTGTTCTTGGACAACAGACAGAACTTAGTAGAGAGTTTTATGAAACACAACACAAGCCAGTTAGGTAAATACCAAAGCAAAACAATGATCAGGCAAGTGAATGATACAAAAGAACGCATACAGTATCAGAAGCTGTGCGCCTTGTCACCTCCCCAATCAGTTTGAGCTTTCCCGTATTGACAAACAGAGTGACAACACGAGAACTTCTTGGGTTTGGTCAAGCGTGGTGAACGACGAGGAGAACCAGATCCGAATTGAGATTCTTTCAGAACGTGGCGATTTGACCGTTTAGGCTTGGGCTCACTACGAAACGGCTTTGCTTCACTTCTAGTTTCTGCCTGTTGATCAGCCGTTGCCGTTGGGCTTAGCGTATAGTCATCTCCAGGATCAACGTCTTGCTCAGCGCCATAACGTGGACGAAGCTGTTCAATGTGTCGGCGCCAAGTTGGACCTTTAGGCCAAATGCGAACATTGAAGGATCTGGTACCGAAAACCTTGGTTACAGTAGCCGGGATCCAGCGAGGGTCCTGTCTCTCGATTGGGGAGGTGAAACGAGTACGCATCGCCTCATCCAGTGGGTCTTTGATTGAGCCGAAGTCACAGGTGACTGCATCTTGCCGAATTCTAGCTGCTAGTTCATGAACAGTCTCACCTGGCTTTCGCTGCATGCCACTCCAAAATCTGAATCTTTCTCGCACAGTGAATCGCTTGGGATGAAATTGGTCCAACATGAACTTTGATATGTCATCGATGGTCAGATAGTTGATGTCTTTGGGCGGTTTCTGCTGTGATGCGAGATTGGACAACAAGTTGTACACGACAGAACTCTGGTTGGTCAGGAAAACTTGTGCTCTCTTCTCCGGGGGAACTGAATGAGCACCGAGAAACGTTATGAATCGCGACCAGTAGTCCGTCCACAACTCTGCTGTTGAATCAAATGCTTCGAAGTTTGGAATGGTCACACTGAGCGTTTTCGTACTCTGCATAGTTGTAGGTGTGACATCCGCACCATTGTCCAACAAAGCTGTGGTGAGTAGTTGTAGTTGTTGCTGCATCATCTGCACTTGTTGTTGTTGCTGTTGATGTATCAGCAGTGTCTGCTCTTGTTGTTGCTGTAGCAGTTGCAACAGTTCGCCTTTGTCTGACATCGTGAGCACGCTGGGCGCTGACTTAACACAGCCGGAATGTCACTCACTGACTTCAGTCGCTTGTACTGAGTTGAACACACCGCTGTTGAGTCAGCGTTGCTGCGTAGAGTCGAAAGTAGCACCGGCGTCGCCAAAGAAGCTCTGTCGTGTTCTTGGACAACAGACAGAACTTAGTAGAGAGTTTTATGAAACACAACACAAGCCAGTTAGGTAAATACCAAAGCAAAACAATGATCAGGCAAGTGAATGATACAAAAGAACGCATACAGTATCAGAAGCTGTGCGCCTTGTCATGTGTCGTCTATCGTCGCATTTCAGCCGAGCCCCCTCCCCCTCTGGAACGACGTCGTTTATGGACGGCCTAATCAACTAAACGTTAGTAGAATTTCCTAAAGTGTACGCTTTTCTAAGCGCTACACCAGTAATTAATTTCTCTGTTCTTATCTAATATAAAATGGTGACATTTCTAATGCCGAGTTAGGAAAAAAATTCGCCGGAAGTAAGAAACACGACTGAATTACGAAATATTAAGTACCAAAACTGTTAATTTCTGCTAATTTTACGCCCAAAATGGCTTCTAAATACTTTCTGAAAGGCTAATTTTTCTAATTTTTCTCGCCCTGTTTGGGCAGCGGCCCAACCAGGCCTGTTAAAAATTTTAGTTGCAGTGCCAAAAATCTTGTGTACACAACTGGAATGTACCTGTCCACTGAAATGCAATTTTTGGTCCAGCTATGCAAGTATTGGGTATTGGGTATTGGGGTATTGGGGGTCTCAGGTATTGGTATTGGGTATTGGGGTATTGGGTTTTTTAGGTATTGTTCGCACTCTACTATAAAGTACATTCCGTACAAATTTTATATTTGTATACCACTATTACCTCAACACTTCCTCCTCTCCACTCGACTCAACCACATACTGGCGCTTCATCCTCCTACTCTCTTCTCGCAATGTCCGGCTCCGCCCACCACCCTTCTCCACTCAGCATCCGATGTCCGGTGTCCCCACTGCGTTGTGTGACCCCACCAGATCTTTTCGTACTCCCGTTTCTTTGCTCTACCATTTGGCGCAGAACGGTCACTTAAATGGTTAATGTAGTTCTTTCCTCGCACCTCGGCTATAATGAAATCATACATGCAACAGGGGGTCTGCCCCCACCCGACTTAGGCCAGACCCCCGGATGGGACCCCTCCCGAGACGATTTTTCGACCGCCTCCGATTTTTCAGGCAAGTAATATTTTTAGCAAATTTCTGCAAATTTTTGCAATTTCAGACACAAAATTTCTCAAAATCGCCCGCAAAACAGCACTTTTTCGGCGTGTTTCAGGCCTAATTAGCGATTTTGACGTTTTTTAGCAAAAAAATGCGATTTTTTCGATGTTTAAGCGTTTTTTAGTTCCCAATCATGCTCCCAAAATTTTGGCTCAGACCCCCCGGGAAGGTGCCAGACCCCCAACCCCCCTCCCCCTTCGGCGGATGACCTGTTACATGTATGATGAAACAATTCGGAATAGAGTATAGAAAATCGAGAACTTACATTCTCGATCTCTCCGCCCAATTTATCTCGTCACCGCCGCTAGCACTATCACCACCATCACCTTCACCCACCACTGGGCTCGCCTCCGCCACATCTTGCTCCACTCCACCTATCACTACCGCTGCTGCTGTACTATTAACTCTGTCCGATTGCTTCCGTGCAAACTTATCACAAACTTTAAAATACTTGACACATCGCGCATCTCTCACCTCACTTGGTTATCAGTTGTTTTCTCAGCAGTCCTTTATCACAAACACACCTACACACGCACACAGCGCCTGACTGTCTTTCCCCTGCAACACCCACTGGCTCCGTAGATATGCAACCAACGCTGACCTATCCAACAACTGCCCAATCCAAAGTACACTGCCCTGTAAAGTCTGATCTATGATTTTCACTGCCAGTAGAAAACTTATAGCTCAAAAGAGTTGAAGCAGCGCAAACTTTCTACAGTTTGTTTGGAATATCAGTGGACTTGAACCTGCACCTATTGTCCAGGCTTATTAGACAATGGACTTGAACCTGAAATTTTTAACACCAGACTTTCCAACACTAGTTCAAATCACGCCGATTCGCCTAATATTAGATAAAAACGATCGACGACACACACCAGTTTTTTTTAGAAAATTTGATTTGTAACTCTGCAGTTTTCTCGGTGAACATTGTCTGATTGTACCTAAGTGATTTGTTACAATGTATACCGTGCGGATGAATTTGTGTGTAACGATATTATGTAAACAACATGTGTGACATGTCAATGCTGTGACGACTGGACAGACAATGTGAAACCACCGTATGAGGCGGCTGATAAGACGTGTGCTTTGGAGCTCACGGCACCCAGGCGTCGGTGCAAAACGCGATGCAGCGGTGCCGTTGCAGGACGATCAGGACATGCAGGATCAGGGAATTCAGGCCGAGATCATGGAACCACATGTGTTATTTATTATTTATTTATTTTGGTGGCCAGATGTTTCTGCTGCTATAAATTTTCAAAGAACAAAAGTAAACTAGAGAGCAAGCCAAAGGTTGACCGGTCCCGACTCTCTTTTGACCACAACTGACCAACGGCCGAGCGCCATTTTTCTCGACGCTAACTGACGCTTTAGATGTAGAATATGCATTTTTGGGCATCAAACTTTTCAAAGCAAGAAAATTTCAATTTATCTTCATAGGAAACGTCGATTCAAGACACATATTCTGTCGTGTTCAACCTACCATAGGTACAATTCCTTTCATAGTCGAGAAAGTTCAAAGTTTCTATGCCGCTAGCTAGACCCTTGAGAGGATAGCGACAAACCACACTTGGTTTCTTCAAATTCCTCAGCATACATGAGACTTTCAAAACTTCGTTTTTTATAGAGCACTGTTCCAACTTCTGACCATCACAACGAATGACTGTATTTATGTAAAATACCCAAAATCAGAAATTCCGGATTAACTCTTGAACCGATCATCAGAGGTCAAAACGGTTTCAACATTCAATTTTTCGTAAAATTCTACTCCAGTTGTCTGTCAATACCATGTTCAGAATCAATGCGTTTGCAAAGAATTCTACATATTCAAAAGCACCACGCTTTCCATTCTAATTTTACTGCGCTCGGCTTTGGCGTGCTTGTCTCCGATGCTCCTATCGTTTTAAATCTTAATTACGAATCGTTTTAAAAGTGCCCCTGGATAGAAGCATTGAGAAGATCTATCGTTGCGCAAAATCAACAGTTGCTATTGCTAGTCTACGGCGATAAGAAAAATTGCAGCGTTGAACTACATAGCAAGTGCCTAGCTGGAGATTTTCTCACTTTGCAAACGTGAGCAGCAGGCGATGGCTGCTCTAGCTGTGTTCCTTTTGAACCTGGCTATCTTCGTCTCTTGCGGTCCCGTACCTAGTGATGTGCTTCTTCGAAGTGAAAGTGACATATAGCAACAAACTCAAATGGATTTAAAGTGACTGCTGATAAATCTGATTGCTATTTTCCGTGGAGCATATCAGTGAACAAGAATGACACCCCGCTCAGCCATGATTTTCAGTCTCAACAGCATGTAAGCGTCAAATGAAAACGTGACATTTCATTCACCTTAAATTTTTTCCAAAGGTATTTATGTATGCAAGGTTCGTGATGGTTCAGATTGTTGGTATAGAACAAACCCCATATAATTTTCGGAATCCGAGTCACCACTGAATTCACAAGTTTTTATACATATTCACAAGAAAATAACTTTCGCTAAAATTTTTCCATGCTATATTTGCGTTTTTCTTAATATTTGGCAGTGCAACACGCTCCACATGAAAAACCAGCAGTTTGTATAGGATAGACAAGAATTTTTTCAAAGTGCCAATTTGTTTGTACAAACACAAATATTATATATTTCACTATTTCAGAACACAAAAAACAAAATGCCTATTATTTACCAAAAAGACACTACCACCTAGCAAAGTGTGCGTTTAACACAAGGATATTGACGTTTACATAATAACGTTACACATTACGTTCAACATTCTCGGTATTATACGCTATTCATATATACGACCAAGTACGGACGATCTTTCTGTAAGAGGATACGGCTTATCCAATACAACTTCGCAGACAAACCACCAGGCCATATCTGGCTACCCAATGGGGGCGGTAATCCATTAATAGACAAGAGCACTGTAACAGGTCGGTGCGAGCCGTGCGGCGGCAAGTTTTGCTGTTGTACTTCAATGATTAAAGAAAAGTTATACTCTTCGAAATCGTCATTGTCTGGGCCTTCATACGAGCCTATCCTTGCCTTCTGAACTTTTCTGGAACTGGAGAAAATCGGAGGCTTCGGTTTTAAGCGCCACCTGGCGGGAGGACTGCTAAACAAGTCTGTAAGAATGTCATGCAAAAAGAGGTAGACGGTAGAGAGAGGGTAAGTAAGCATACAAGAGATAGCACATGATTGGAGAATGAGTGCACAACAAGAACACTGCAGAGCAGGCTGCTTATATACGGCCATGGAACGTTCTAGAAATTTCTGGTCAGAGTAAGAGATAAGGGAGAGGGACTGACCTCTTCCAGAACATTCTATATGTACATTTGATAAAAGGCACACATACACAGACTATTAGCACACCTTAGCACCTTAGTCTAACAACAATATGTAGTTAACAGAGTGTAACAGTTTCAATAGCGTAATTACCAAAAGCTTACCCATTTGCGTCACTGAGTTCCTGAATTTTGTGCGTTGCGCATGGCGTCTACTCAAAACAGTGCCGCACTGGCTACATGGTGCAACTCTATGGTTAACGAATTTTTCTTTACTTTTTACGAGTTAGCAAAACTAGTCCAATATGGTCATCCCCAAAGGGCTACTGTCGGAATCGGAACTGTCCGTGTGTCTCTGAATTTCGGCCTCTTTCTCAGTCTGTTGATGTCGCGGTTCGGTTGCTTGTTTCTGTTGCTGTTGCTGTCTGTCTGTGTTGACACGCAGACTTGACCCCTTTTTTGGTCGGCCCGGGTCACAGAGAAGGTAAGCGACATGATGAAGATGTTTGGTAGCGATCTCCATTTCAATGAGGCCTCTGACATCACATACATCGAAGTGTTTATGTCACGGATTGGTTTGGACAGAAAGTGTGTGTTAACGGGATGGGCCCATGGCTTGGATTGAGATTGGCACTAGCGTTGTAGGTACTGTGCGAAGACAACCTTCCAGCACCAGTTTATTCAGTATAGACCCAAGTGTAGTAAGAGTAGAGGCCTTATATAGCGGCCATGATGTCATATCCCGTGCTGCCCACCACCTTTGTGAGTAACATGCGCGTGCCTGGTGAATAACGTTCAAAGCGCGGGTGTCTAGTGTCTGGTATGTACGTATAGTCGATATGACTGTACGTCCAGGTGACAACTATCCCCGTAAAGCAAGTGGCGTCCCGCCACCAAGACAACACATAAAGCTACAATAGATAGCAGACAAGGACAAGTACAAGAGTATCATGTTGAACATGGATGGCATCTCTGTTTCTTTTTCAGCCGGCTCTGTCTCTGAAAGTCGCAAGTCCTGACGGTTCTGGTTTGCAGAAAATGGAGGTTTCCAAGAGGTTGAGAGGAGTTCAGTTAATTGGAGAGGCATGGATGCAGCACGTGTGGGGGTGGCAAAGAAGTTGCACTCAGGGTCAGTGGAAGGCAGCAGGAAACGATCCCAGGTGCTTTTCTCTTCATAGGGGATGCCAGGTCGAACTAACCTGCCTGTGTTCACAGGTCGATGTTTCACAACGACGTACTTTGGGTATTCAGCATGAACATCAACTTCAACCAGGTGGTCTGTGCCAAGAGGATCCCAAAGGTGCTTGTTCTCCTCTCTGTCTTCCAGCGTGGAGATGGGCAGGATGGCACGGTGATCCTCACCATTGTAGTGGAACTTGCAGTGGTTGAGGCCATTGATCACCTTGACCATAGCCAATGTGGTAAAAGATTCAGACATATTCACCACATGTTGCACTTCCACTCCAACCCAGTGATAATTGCCGTTGACCCTCCTGACCAGTCTGGCCTCCACTCTGACCACTTGGTCGTGGCTGAATGTGTCCAGCAGTGGTGCATCACACTGGTGGACAGAACCGGGCGAGACACTGGAAGGGGCCACTTCCTCTGGCTGGGTGAATTGCCCAGATGCAGTTCACGTCTCCGGCGTTAATGAAGCAGAATCCTTCAGCAGCATTTCTGAGTATTGTTCGAGAGTCCTGTTCGTTGTCAATCTCCCGGAGGATGAGGAGAGCATTGTCAGCACGAACCACTTCAGCACTGAGGTGCATCAGTCGGCGATGTACCTTGATGGCCAGCACCTTGTAGAACTGAGTGTCCAAGTAGTAGTAGGCTGGCAGAATTTGGATCGTGACCAAAATCACTTCACCCGCCAGAAAAATCTGTGAGTCCTGTTCAGTTTCGTCGTCATTGCCATTGACGCTGCTGACCACCTGGCAGGGGCACTGGTCTGGCATGTAGGCAATGCTTGGACGGCTGAGGGATCGGCCAGCGGCAGGAATCAACAAATCTTCGGGATTGACTGGAATGAATAGAGGCTGGAAATTGTCCCGATCTTGACCTGGCCTCTTGTCAGCTACCACAACAGTAGCTAGGATTGAGGGTAGGTCGTGACTGACGCTAGCTTCTGCCATGTTTAGATCCGTTCCAGAGTGTCCTGTGCTAAGTTTTTCCTGCAACAAAAAGCAGATTGTAGAGTGGGTCAAGGAAAGCATCAAGGTGATCATCAGAATATTCAGTGTTTGGGTCAGCTTGACCAATGGAATGGACAGGTCAACCAAAGGCTGCGTTCGTTTCTCAGCAGGCATTCGAGGGACAGACTGTGTTTTGAAAGTATTATGAGTAGCTAAAAAACAGCAGCCAACAATTGTGTGGCTTCCATAATCATTAGGGTCAACAATTTAGTTTTTTGGCATTGAAAGTTGAAAATCGACCAAATTTTATGATGGAAATTTTTCAGTTCCTGACACCGCGCAGGCGCAAAAACAGATGTACACAAAAACGGAAATTCCAAAGCCTTAGACTAAACATAAAGACATCGCAAGAAACTGGTATATAGGCCAGGGGGTGTGGGGGTTTACCCGTCCCCACAATTTCTCAAACTAAAATGCTGTATAGTTACTTACTTCGAAGCCGGCAACTAAATGATGGAGCAGAGAAAATCCTACCTGCCCAACAATAAACTGAGATAGTCCAGGAGGTGTGGGGTTTACCCGTCCCCACAATTTCTCAAACTAAAATACCGTATAGGCACCTACAGTATTTGGAAGCCGGGCAACTAAATGATGACGCAGAGTGAATCCTACCTACCCAACAATAAACTCAGATAGGCCAGGGGGTGTAGGGTTTACCCGTCCCCTTTCTCAAACTAAAATACCGTATAGTTACCTATTTCGAAGCCGGTGTTCCGTTAAATAATCCTATCGTTAAAAAATCCTATATAGGATTTTTTAACGGGCCGAGTGGCGTGAAATATCCCTATTGCCATTAAATAATCCTATGAAAGCTGTGACATTGTCTAATCGGTACTGAGTGTACGGAAATGGAATAGGCACCCGCGGGTACGTATGATACAATGTAGTTGCTGTTTAGCAGTTCCAAAATTATCATATATGTAGCTCATCTTTACGCCTGCACCAAAACTGGAAGTGCCTACCTGCTCAACAGTATCGTACAAAGCTTACTTGGACGCCAAGTATGAAGCACCAAGGTTCAAAGTGGAGGGATTTGTCCGTGTGAGGAATCAGCGCCAGAAAACCCGACAGGGTGGCCGGACGGAGTACAAGTGGTCAGACCCGAAAGAAGTCGGTTCAAAAGGATCGTATCAGCTCAAAGGTCTTGCGAAATCCGTGAACAGCCAACGCCTGAAGCCAGCTTTTCCAGTGAAGGATGAGCCAGTATCGGCGGCCAGTCACGAACTTGCCAGACCATTCAAAGCATCTTCTCAGAAATGGCAGGAACAGAAAGTGGTCGCATTCGGAGCAGAGTTACAGGCAGCGCTGTGCCGATGACGGTGGAAATTATCTGAAGGTCACTGACGTAGTTGGCGATGGAAACTGCTACTTCCGATGATTTCTTATATCGTAACAGTTACTGTAACTAAGTTATTCAAATTTTCCTAAAATTGAACAGTCAGGGAAATAACAACATATATGGTACCAGTACGAGTACACATATATGGAAACGGTGCCATCACGAAACCCAGCACAGACGGATGCGTAAGAAGATCTGTGATTTCATGAAAACTGGAATGACACCAAAGTTCTGGTCTGACTTGCTTGGTAAAACAGGAAGGTGATATAGTATGGGCAACAACCGACGAACTGTTTGCTACTGCCAATCTTCTGGAAACGCCTATATGTGTGTGGAGCTGCTACAACGATAAGTGGGTGTGGCAGAAGCATTTCCCGGAAGGAAAGAGAAGGAATTATCCTAACGCCATCTACCTTTGCAATTTGAATAGAAACCACTTTCAGGTCGTCACAAATAGGATTATTTCACGGGGATAGGAAAATGTAACAGGCCCATAACCGTTAAAAAATCCTATATAGGAAAATTTAACGTTAAATAATCCTATATAGGATTTTTTAACGTTAAAAAATCCTATATAGGATTATTTAACGATAGGATTATTTAATACAACACCGGCCCTTCCAAACGCATCCGAATCTACTCAATATGGAGTAGGTGTAATACAAAGGTTATGCAATTCCACGTATCAGCCGTCACGTCGTCAAGACAGTGGACTCGCGAAAGTTGATAAAAATGTATTTATGTCACATGTGTGGTTCACTTATGTAAACAAGTGTATATTTTGCGGCTGCGCTATCAGAACCCAGCCCCATCTCCATAAATGTAGTAAGGTGCGCATAAGCCAACGAACTGTCGTAAAGATCATTTGTCCTGCGGTAATATTTTTTTCTGAAACGCGTTTACTTACCATGCAGTTCTCTCATACGACCATAAGCAGACAGTTCTCCTACTTTGGGCTTAGGTACTGCAGTCCTACTTGTATTGTGGATTCTGTTACTAGAACGAGTGGTAGAAGGAGTCATAGACTGATGGTAGGGTTGGCGGCATCCAGAACTGCTACCACCGCAGCCACCTTCTTTCCAACCAATTCTCGGATATGGAACAGCTTACCTGAGGTTCTGGAGTATGGTTTTAATGCGTTTTATCGATTTGTTCAAAGTAACCAGTTCTCAAATGTTTTATGCCGCTTATCTAGTTCTTTCGTAGTGCACAAGCTCAAGTTGTTTTACCGGACTAGTTTTTATTGATTTCTATTTCTCAGCCGTTTACTGTGCTTGCATGGTGTAGGCTATATACGAGAATAAACTACTGTACTGTACAGACACAAGCTCTCCCATCAGCTTGGAGAAGTATATAACTGTCTTAGTGGTTCCAGGTGGAAAGTCTCCTCACAGCCAAGGTTGCTAATGTTGCAGTGATGTTTTGCACTGCGCATGATCAATTGCCCACTACCACACCTGGTAGAAGCCAGAGACGAGTAGCATGCTGGCAGCCACAAAAGGCTGATCACCGCCAAGTGCCTCTAAAAATATAGGAAGGATTTACATAAAATCAAATTCAGTTATGTATGTACTGTATTATAATCAAACATACTTCCACAAATTGGCACTGGCTGCCAACCTCCACCTGTATCAGAGTCTGACGCTCTCTGAGAGCTAAAGAGTTGATAGCGTGCCACGGAGCAAAGCCTGCAAATATAGCGTTGAGAAACGTACCAAACGAATAGCAGAAATGAGAAGTTTATGCACTAGACAGCTCGTCAAGGTTGCAGGGTACACTGGCTACTCATGGCGCCGTACGTGGCCCTTAAATACACCTAAGATACTAAGGTTTACTACAAGCATGCGCGGCTACTACTGTAAGTTCAACTAGCTACGTTACACAAACAGATATGAATTATACTATTGAGATATCGGACATCAAGCGGCACTGTAAGCTAAAATTTACTAGTCAGTTATCCTTACGCATTTCATAATAATTTTGCAGCATTTTAGCATAAAGAAGTTGGGGAACAAACATGACGATTGCGAAACAAATTGCATCTACTAAATCTATGAAATCTGACAAAATCCCTTCGTTTAGCCAAATACAGATTTGTTATGATGTTACTGATCTTATAGCTCTCGGTCTAAATTATTTGTGCAACTCTTCCTTGTGAAACTACATGCATGGTTGACTGGTTGTGGTATGTTATCGAATCGCCATACTGTTTTGTATCGCTTCTTTAAGAGCCGGTTTATATAAGGGTCGACTCTTCCCGGACAAATCTCAACTTTTTGTCTCCGATTTGGCTGAAATTTTCTATTTTGTTTTAATTTGACCTAAAAAGACATTTTATCACCTTCCCGGCCATTTTTGAGAGGGTCACTTTTTCGATCCTCTCACAGATTTCGAGTCATAACTCGGGACCAGATGATCGTAGGAACTTCCGAATTGCAGATTTAGAATCAGAAAAGTATTCTCTTTCAACCGATATCCTACTCGACTGCACTGCAGAGAAAAAAATTTTTTCGAACCCCTTCCGGGACCGATTTGGCCCCCTCACCGTCAATAGTCCGACTATTTTATTTCATGGAAATGTAGCGCTATGTTTTTTCTTTCGATTAAAGAAAAAAAATCGAAAAAAAAGTAACCCATAATCGAGTTTTTGGGCCTTGAAAGTTGAAAATCAAAAAAAATTCCTTATAATGGATTGCACACTGTAAACAACACAACTTGGTCAGTTTTGAATCGAATTCGGAGATCTTTGGCACACGCATTGTACTGTTCATCTTGCACATAGCTCACAAACCTGGTCCTGGTTGCCGCTGTTTAACACGAGTTTTATGCTTATTTTGTTTATTATTTTCAGTTTCACAAACAATTTCTCGGTTTCATTTGATGTTTCTCATGATGGGCATCCGAATTGTCTTTTTGAAAGGAATTAGAGCTGGAAATCGGGCCGGCTCAACCCAAGCAATGCCTAAGCGAAGGATAGTTGGAAACTTTTCTTACTTGTTACTTACAAGAATTAAGCATCAATTAGCATTGTGCACTATAACGAATATTTACAGAGACTGCTTAGACTCTGATACTCGCTTGTTATTTGCTTTCTCCTTAAGCAAGGCCATGCAAGATTTGCGTAGGTGTGCACGTGAACCGACTAAAATAAACATTATTCATCCTGGCCGTTGTGGGATGGCGGCTGTTAAACTCGTAATCTCGACTCAACTATTGACGTACGTAGATACGCAAACTAGTATTGCTGACGCAATTCACCCACGCCTGATACAACGTATATAAGCAAACAGAGCCTTGCTATGTTGTGATATTCTACGTACTCTGCTAGCTATAATAATGGCTCTCAAGCTATTATTGCTTAAGTGTATTGTGATGATTTTAGCTACACCGTTAACTGGAAGACCGCTTACAAAAGGTATTACATTCAATTCTGTGTAAGTGTAATATCCATTGAGGGTTGAGGAGAGCAGCACTTAGATCCTTCCTTTGGCTGTTAGCCAAGGCTGCTCTAGCTATAAGTATGAAGAAAGTCAAGCTGTGCCACATCGAACACATGGTTTTTGCGCTCATAATATGCGTGTCCAAAGAAAAGAAAATTGTTCAACATGTAGGAAGGAAGGAACTAAACTACTTTTGTAGTAAGGACATTAGCTAGCATACCCAAGAGCTTTATGTAGGTGAATTCCCACCTTCCATCGAATGTATAGACGGATCGCTGTTTATGTATCCCTGATGTTGTAAGAGAATCTAGGGGCCGTTCATAAACGACGTCGTTCCAGAGGGGGGGAGGGGGGGGTCGGCTGAAATGCGATGATAGACGACGGACCAGGAGGGGGAGGGGGTTAGCAAAAAACGACGTCGCTTTTTTCGGAATTTTAGGGTACTTCAATTACATTATTTTCGATTTATGCACATTCTATCAAACGTTTCTCCATACAGAAAAGCTTCCCAGAGTGGTTGTAGGGATTTATTCTATTGATTGTGCAGTATGGTAACAAGAAAACGTCACAGTACTCTATGTACTGCCGTTTTATTGGGGGGGGGGGGTAAACCGAAAACGACGTCGCCGTAGGGGGGGGTCCCCAAGAAACGACGCAAGGCGATTTTGGGGGGAGGGGGGGTCCGAAAAATCGGGATTTTGGAACGACGTCGTTTATGAACGGCCCCCTATGAGTCTGTACGCAGGCCTACTGCCTTACAATTTTGTTTCAGTGTCCTTTTCTGTGCAACGCGCAAAGCGATCTGACACAGCATCAGATCCTACAGCATCGCAGTCATGTTTAATGGCTGGACATCTTGAGCACCATGATTCTCCTTCTCCGTGTGGAACTGGTGATTTAGCAGGTCTTACCAGCTTGTATGATCTCATGGCCATTAATGTCTGCAATGCCCCGAATGACCCAGCTATTCCTCATGTGAACTCCAGGGACATTCATCACTCAATGGGAGCAAAAAATGAGGCTGACCTCATCAGTGCCAGAGCTGATGCTATTTTCATCAAAGACTGGGACACTACAGAAACAAAAAATCGTCTGAAATCAATGAAAGTGTGTCTGAAACACAGGCGTGAGCTTGGTTACTTATGGTGGGAAACAGCAAGGTTATCATTTCTGGAAAAAAAGGATAAGGGACAAAGAATAACATGCAAAATAAACGATATTTTGGAGACATTCGAAGCAGTCGATAAGCAAAGACGCACTCACAAGAAACGCCGTCCAATCGCCACACATTCTGTGCACAGAATCCAATCTGAGGCACTGTTTTTACAGTACAACAAGCTAATTCCAATCGGATTTCGTAAGTCTAATTTGCAGCCACAGTGTAACTTTGAAGATGTGCAAATTGTAGTATTTTCAGCTGTTTGCAAACTGCATGCTACAGCACTGAATGTAATGGAGGAGGCTTTAACAGAGCAACGCGAAACGGAGGTGACTGCCAAATTAGAACAGGTATGATTGTTACAGGACTAGCTTTTTGCATTGTTCTGCAGACTAGGCATTGCATCATGTTCTCCATCGGTGTGCTTTCATACATTTTTTGCAACAAATCAAAATACTACACCTGTATTTCTTACTATCATCGAGTGCGATCTGGTAACACTAGCATGAGAAGGACTAATCTCTCATGACAACTGCACCAACGCCTACACAGCTGAGTATGCTTCAGCACTATGGCAGCCAACATTCACACGAATTGTCACAACCAATGAGCCAAGAGTCTGACAGCAGCTCTGAATACCAACTTAGCCAGCCAACGTGTAGCGACCCTCAAACAACCAAGATACAGAAGATAGTCAGGGAGCTAATCAAAGAAGCAAATCTGCAGTATGTCAGTGTACCATGGGGTTGTACAGAGCCACTTGAACAGTTGAATGAAAGAGAACTTAATCGACGGATTAGAGGAGCACGGTTGGTCACGAAGCAGATTTACCAAGCATTTTGTCCTGATAACCCACGACAACTGGAAAACTTAGTGCTACAAAAAGAATCAGCTCGGTTCTGGAACCAAAAATTGCCAAAACAGCTTGATGATATTATGCAACAAGTGGTTGATGGCTTTGAGATGGCAGAGACAACAACTGAGCAGAAAGTAATGCTCTCACTTATTGCCCCAGTTATGACAGAAGCTCAGCTGCAAAGCTATCTTCCAGGTATATGCTTTTTTGAAGTGCATGTGCAGGGTGTTACTTCTATATAAACATGTAGTAAGTAAGTAGTAAGTAAGTTTATTTTGTACACCAGCTTGGTTTCAGGTCTTTCATCATACATGTTCAAACAAGCACGGTTTTGGGCAAAGAAGTTGGGTCCAGGTGCTTTCCCAGTGCCAAAAACAGAAGAAGAACAGCGAAAAGGCATATCTGAGGAGGATCATAAGAAAACTGACTCATTTGTTTCATTCATATCTGGGCCAATGGTGACTGTGGATCTTCCTTATGGCACCCTAGAGATGAAACAAAGACAGGGCGTGTAGTTATCCCTGAGACAGTTCGCAATCTGCGCGCAGTAAGTCATGTAGTCCATGCATGTTTATGCAGTGCAATACGTTTCAGGTCCATATTGTTGATCAATACAGTACGTTTATGAAACAAATGGGTCAAGAAGATTTATTGTTAGGCCGATCATCACTTTTACGGATCTTGAAGTGCTGCACGGCACGTCAGAGCAAGGCTCTCGCTGGACTTGACTATTTTACACAAGCTGGTATCAATATTTGCTTTAAGTGTGCTGCAGGTAAAGGCAACAATGTTGTCAATGTTTCAGCCAGTGAAGGATTTGAAGCACTAAGCGATTTGGTAATCAAATTGGGCAAGGGAAATAATCTTGTGCCCTGGGGGCATGAGATGCGTCAGCGATTGAGACAATCAAAAAACTATTTGAAAGTTGGATTCAAACTGCACCTTAGAGATTGTGCAGTTGTGGCTGACCACTGCTTTGGTTATTCATTATCTGACCCAAAGGACCCTGACTTTCAAGTAAAAATCTGCAACCACTTCCACGATGATGACAGCACACGTTGTGCATCATGTGACAGACTCGAGAAAGGTTTTGATGAAATAAGAAACATGTTTGCGAACACGGACTATGGAAATAAGCAAGAAGAGAAAGAGGACTTGTGGATGCTTGATCGTGCCATTGACGACATTCGGAAATGGAAGGCGCATATCGTACGAACTGTGTGGAATAAGCAACGGAAGAAAGAGGTTCTTGACAGGCTGGATGACAATCAAATGTTGATGACACTAGACTGGGCAATGTACAAACGTAGAATTTTGTATTGCGCTGTACAAATGCGGCTATATTTAGGAAATTCATTCCAAGGAAAGGTCGAGAAGGTCAGCGCGACTGGTATGGAAAAAAAGGGCTGTCATGGCATATTGCTGTCGCATACATCAAGCTGCCTGAACTTGGTAGCAGACCAGAAGTGGGTAAGAGAGCAAAGAGGGTTCTCTTCAAACGCACCTTTGTCCACGTGTTCAACAACGCCAAACAGTCAGGGTCTGATGTGACTGCAATTCTCCATCATATTCTGGAAGTTGTGCATAGTGAACAGCCACAGATCACAAAGGCCATACTGCGTTCGGACAATGCAGTAAATATCTTACTATGCTCTCTACTAGAACATTGTTTATAAATAATACCTATTGCAGTTATGTTACAAAGGCTCGTCCACGATCGCAAGTATATTCGACTTATCGAAAGGACCAATCACCATCGAACGATGGCTTTTTAGCGAACCGCAAGTATGAAATTGAAATTTGTCACTTTGATTGAAACTTGACACAGTGTTAA
>JASANB010000807.1:0-58553 GCA_030248155.1 Sabatieria punctata | reverse complement strand
ACAACAACAACCGGCCGGCGCCAGACCCCCCACCCCCTTTATCGGCTGACCTGTTACATGTATGTAGTACCATATATGGTACCCCACATTTGGCGACTGTGGTGGTACCATATAGGAGGTACAAATGGACCGCATAGGTCTGATTGTAGGTCGTAAGGCCCCCCCCCCCCGCACATCGGATCGGATCAACAGAGGTACGTAAACAGAAAAAAAATACCTCCAGTGATTTCTGCTCAAATTTAAGCAAAACAGTGCAATTTTAAGGGTTTCACACAATATTCGGTATTATTCAGTTTAAAAAATACTCAAATTCGAATAGCAACTGAATTATTCGGTTCATGCTTACATAACACCAAACTTCAGTTCTATACTCAACCCTGGCCATCGAAAGCTGGTGACAGCGACTAGGTAAATCGGTACCACCATTGGATGGGAAGCTAAAGGGAGTCTGTGTTGTGTGCAAGGCTGTCCCCAGGCCACAGAATGCTTCCGCACTACTCTGCTAAAAATGACCCAGGTGGTGTCAGGGCCACCCGCAGCGCTTTAACGCACGTCTACGCGCAGCCAGGTAGGCATGTCAGTACTTCAGGTTCAACTTTAGCTTCAGTTGCATGTCTATTTCCATCACACCACCTAAATTCAAACTTAGCGCAGATTAGAGTTTAGGCAGGACCAACTTGCACAACCATACTGATGCATAGAATCAGACAGGTTTGCTTTCAGAACTGAACAAAGCATGTTCGGCTTTACCCTAACGCCATCTACTTTGACCAGACCTGGCTTCGTCGACTCCGACGCCGCCTACAGCCATGCAGCTGTTGTGACCAAGGAGTGCAATCAATTCAAAAACGGAAATCTGCTGATGGTTCTCAGCCGGGCTGTTTTGAAAAGACTGCACCAGGCCATGTCGGACGGAACGGTGCGCAATTTCCTACTCTTCTTTCAACATCAGCCTAGCTAGATCCATGGGGGTTTCGAATGGCAGCAAAAGCGAGTGGTGTGATGTGGTCGGTAAAAAATTGAGTGTGGGTTGAAGAAGGTGGAGCAAAAATGGCTCTGAGAAAGCTGCTGGGTAGCCGCGTCATTGGCTCAGTGGGTAGCTCGCTGCCTCTGAGTCACGGCGGCCCCTGCATCCCTAGCGGTTGTAGTGGTTCATCCTCTCGGCGCGGCAAGTTTCTTGCTGCAAAGAGTTGGTCGTCGGCACAACGCTCCACCCAGGCCACCGAAAGCTGGTTACAGCGAGTAGATAAAATGGGAACCAACTGGATCTACCATTGCACCAAAGCCGCTCCTATAGCATGCCACGTTGGAGAAAGATCAATGACGTCAAGTGCTGGCTGAGACGACACAACAAGGCCTATACCGGTTTAGTGCTCTGGCCGGGCGGTGGTGGACGCTGCCAGCACTATGACGTCAATGCGCCAGGCGCTCTCTTAGTACCTGGCGCCCAACAGCATGGCTTGAGTGGCTTGGCAGTGAAAGAAGGGAAACGTCCGAGATGACGAAACCACGGGTGTAGCGGAATGGACCTCGAGTCTGATCGCAGGCCGTAAGGCCCCCCGCAAATCGGATCGGATCGGAAGCTGCTGGGTTAGAGTTACACAATCCTACCCTATCTGGCAGTTACATGTGTGTGCATACCTATTTTTTGCACTCTAAAGCCATGTCAAGAAATGCCTGGCCGAAAATGCTCGTCAGTTTCAGTTCGCAACCCTATACGATTGGATAGGTGGTCTGTACCAGACCGACACCAGTGGCGGAATCACAAAGGGATGGACCTGGCGCAGTCCCAAGCATGGGGATTTCACACCAGAAGGACAACCTAGCTCCTTGGTTTGGGCAAACGGTCATCCATCCACTTGGAGGAGTGCACTACTTATACAGACCTTTGATGGTTTGACTGCGTTCAACCCCGCCAGTGCCTACCGATACATTTGTCAGTACAGTGAGCTGGCCTTTCCTTCTTTAAGCCACTGAATGAGCAGCATGTTCAAAGTAGCAAAAACTGGCTAGACATACAACACCTCAGTACGCAAAACTTGTTGCTAAATCGTCACAGATGCTAGGTGAAAACGTGTGCATTCAATTCACTTTTTAAGATGCAGTTTGCGAGAAAGTCAGCTTTGAGGGGGCAAGCAGGGTCATCTCACGGATCTGGCTGATATTAGTATCTGTTAAAATAGAGCACAGTCGAAGACCAACGGTGCATGCCCGGCCACCAGCAACCCCCTGGAACCGGAGCTACACACCCTCAAATTTGGGTCCGCAGCAATTTTTGGTGTCATTTTAATAGCTCTGACACCCTCTATTCAAACGATCACCCTTCGTTCTTTTCTTAGGCTAGGATCCCGAGTCGCACATGATTTTGTAGCTGCTCGAATGGCCTTTCATATTCTGGCACTACCGTTTTCAGATCATAGCTGGTTAGCAATATATTCACCGAAAACTACGAAATTGCCGCTAAATGCAACTCCGCTTTTTTTTTCCTAAAAATCTTTATATGTAACTTTTTGTGCAAAAGCCCTGCCAAGCTAATGTTTCAACAAAAGTTAGGTAAGAGTTGGCCAAATAAAATGAGCGCACTAAAGTGTGCTGTTTAGGGGGTATGGGGGTGTTTTCGCCAGTGTTGCCAGGTGCTAGCCAGTCCAGTACACTACACCAGCTCAAAATTATACTACTTTATACAGGGTACTGTTGTTTGGTATTGGATTTTCCGTTTGTGTATGTGTATGGTATGTGTATACACATTTACCTTCAAATGTGTATGGTAATTTGTGTATACACATTCAATAAAACAATGTGTATTTTTGTGTATATTTGTGTATGTGTATTGTACTGAAAATGCAAATTTTTTTTTTTGCAGATTTTTAGTCGTAAATGCTAGGAAAGTCAAATCTCTCACTCAATGTCTACTGCTTGAAACCTTGGATAGCTTTGAAATCGAGTTAGTTAGCCGATTTTTAGGCTTCATGAAGATTTCTACTGTTTAATACTGCAGCAAAAACATCGAAATTTTACGATTCTGCTCGAAATTTTATCTACTTTTGCTGATCAAATACACATACACAAAAATACACATTTTGAGTACTGTTTCTGTATGGTTATGTGTATCAGAATTTTCAATGTGTATGTGTATGTGTATGTGTATACACTACTGTTGTTTAATACCGGATTTTTCAAATGCGTATGCGTATGCGTATGCGTATACGCATTCCCACTACAAATGCGTATGAGTTTGCGTATACGCATTGCAAAAACTAATGCGTATTTTGCGTAATGCGTATGCGTAATGCGTAATCTCAGAAACGTTCAGAAATTTCACTGAACAGTTTTTTTGACTCTACATGTATGGTATCCTGTTTACATAGGTATCCAACTTTATAATCCAGGTTTTTTAAGAATTACTTGAGGATAAATTCCTGCCATCAAAGAATTGCACTATTATAGTATATGTATAGTATGCTTATATAGTATATGTATAGTATGCATTCTGAAATGCAATGCGTACTTTGCGTAATGATATGCGTAATGCGTATACGCATGCAACAGTAGTATACACATTGAAAAAACAAGGTGTATTTTTGTGTATGGATGGTAAATGTGTATGTGTATACACAAACAACAGTAATACATACTACAACTTTCGAAAATATACTACGTTTTGATACTGCGCTGTAAAATTGTCAGATTGAAGGTTTGAAGCATTGAAAACTGTTATATAATGCAGACAGCAATGACAGATGAGTTTCAATTCCCACTCACAGACTTTTTACACAAGTTAAAAGCTTTAAACTCTTCAAACCATCGAAAATTTGTTTTTTTCCAGTTTGCCTATGGCTGACCCTTCCCATTCTCCTCAGGGATTACCCTACATAAAATGTGTTTTTTTTCAAAGGACTTCAGAATACTGTTTCCCAGCAAGTTAATAACAAATAGCAAGTTAATTTATTTTTGGGCGAAATCGGGTAGCAAATAGCAAATTCCTAGCAAGTTAATTTTGGGCAAAGCGCTGCCTAGCAAATAAATAGCTAGTTTATTTCGGATTGAGGGAGCGAGAAATTTGCTAGGAATTTGTTAGCAATTCACTAGGAATTTACTAGGCTCAGACATACTCGTCCATTATCCCTACCCTATTTCCCTGCTTGGCCTGGGACCTGATGTGCTGCCAGGATATACTTTATACCCAAGGTTGGTACGCTGCTCATATAGCTAAAGTAGTGATATAGCCAAGCATGGACAAACGTCAGTCTCCAGGCTGACAGTAGGTTCGGCAAATAGAAAACTACTGAATGTGTTCATGTTAGGGATAAAGTTAGAGAACATTCTTGCCTGTGCTTCTCTTCCTGCTGTTGCTTGTTCAGCTCATTGAAACTGAGGTACAATGTATAGTTTTGATTTTAAACAGTACCCGAGTTTTCCACTTATAAGAGAAATAGAAAAATGCCTAAATTGGCCACTGTTCGCGCCCTTTTAAAAACCATGATCTTAAAATAACTATGGTGGTCTTATAACCCTCCGGAAATGACCACCCCAAAACGGGCATATCTCGGATTTGATCAGTTCGCTGTTCGGAACCAGACCCGAACAAAAAATCCGGGCTCACGAGCCCGGATTGGGTAGGTTCAAAACGCTCGTTTTGTTCGGATTGAAAAGTTCAGAAAAGACATGACCTTTTAGAATTCAAGTTCGGATTGCGTCGAAAATGAACCAAGATATCGAGGATGAAATGAACCTATTTCGATAAACAGATGAACATTTCCATTGCGAAATATCCCCGGATTTGCTGTCAACCGAACTATTCATCTGAACCATTTATACTCTCGGATTAGCCGATCAACAGAACATCTGATGTGAACCATTAATCAAACTCCCAGATTAGCCGATCTACAGAAGATCAAAATACAAATACAAACCGGCCGCTTCCAACTGCGAGCACGCACCCACAGCAAATACAAACCCGGAAGGTCCCTGGATTGGCAAACAAAGCACTAAGCCTCTCTGATTAAAAAAATCCCCTACCGGAGTTTTCCACTTATAAGACCTGGTCTTATAACTGGAAAATGCCCAAATTTAGGGTCACTTTTTGGCGCCCTTTTGAAGACCATGGTCTTATAACTGGAAAATGTTATTTCACTGCAAAAAAGGATTTTTAGCCAATAGTTGAATTTGTTTTTCACCTAGATGGCTGTTACAGACATGCCTGACCAGTTTACGCTTGACTTGTGAAACGTTACTTGAAATTACAAAAGGAAAGGTTGTGTTGAAGCATAGCAGGTACTGTATTGCGTTCAAAACAAAAATCAGAATCATATTTTATCTATATTATTTACTTCTGCCTTTGTTTTCTCACGATGGACAGCTTTTGTTCACTTTAAAAACAGTTAATTGTGTGCTAAAATCCGTCAATTAAACTAAGACCATGGTCTTTTAACTGGAAAATGGGTCTCTATGAACCAAGTTTTCTGACCACCTATTTGAAGACCATGGTCTTATAACTGGAAACAAAAACCTATTTAAAGACCATGGTCTTCTAACTATGGTGGTCTTATAAGCGGAAATCTCCGGTTCACAGCCATCTACACGCTAAATGCAATGTGCCATGACCTAAAGAGGACTTCACAGTGCGTACTGAACAAAAATTTGATATTTAGAAAATCAGATATGGGGTGGAATTGACCAGCAACGCAAACACAAATCATCTACATGTAATAGGCTGCCAACTACTGCACATCAGAAAGGTTCTCTTGACCGCATTTATGTTGGTTCTTTTGGAAAGGTTCTCTTTGACCGCATTTATAGGTACCGATCTTCAGGTTGGTTCTTGTTTGTAGGTTCAGAAAATTGCGTACATATACATGAAAAGCCCATTTGTAATGGGTCGGTTTGGGTGTTTTGGTTCATGTGGAAAGGTACAGAATAACATGAACATACACAGTGGATAGGTACGGATGAGTCAAACGGGCTTTTCGAATCGGGCATATATAACGAGGAAAGTTCGGATTTGGAAATGCAGAATATTTTTCCGAACACGTTCGGATGAAGATTTTTGAATGTTCGGTTATATGTCCGTGGCAACTATAATTGCCCGGTTATTTTCATAAGGATAATGGGAAAATCTCGCAGGCATAATTTGGTTGAGCGAAAAATTTTTAGCAAATTCTAGCAAATTGATAGCAAATATATAGCAAATTTCTAGCAAATAACAAGTTAATAACAAATTAAATTTGAAATTGTGGTGTCTAGCATGTAAATAGCTAGTAAATAAAATTCCCGACAGTTACAAGCAAGTTAATAGCAAGTTAATCAGAAAATAAAATAACTGGGAAACAGTACTTCACAATTCTGTGGAAGGTGGATACGTATGTACAGTTTCGGCATAATGACGCAACTTAAGTGCTGTTGCAATCCCAGAATCTAGCATATTCAAATATAGAGCAAATTACAATTTTGACTTTTAAAACATTAAACAATGATTCATACATGTAGCAGGGGGTCCGGGAGTCTGCCCCCACCCGACTTAAGCCAGACCCCCTGATGGGGACCCCTGAGACGACTTTCCCGACCACCTACCTACCCCTTCGATTTTTCTAGCAAGCCATTTTTTGAGCAAATTTTTGCGATTTTCTACAATTTCAGACGCAAAAATTGCTAAAATCGCCTGTAAAACTGGAATTTTTAGCAGTATTTCAGCTCTAATTTTCGACTTTTGACGAACTTTTTTGCCGAAAAATGCGATTTTTTAGCATTTTTTAGTCTGAGACCAACCCCTCCCCTCCCTAGAATTCGGGCTCCTCCCGGCCGACGCCAGACAGGCAAAACCTGTTTTCAAACAGAAAAATAACTGCGAGTTTTCTCAAAAGTAAGGGAAAGATAGCATCTGAAATTGAAATGTTGAATTATACTACATTTTATACTACAAAATCTAAAATTATACTACATTTTTATACTACAAACTAACAGCCGATTTTTCGATACTTTTCGAAGGTCAATTATACTACAGGTAGTACTGTATTATTATACTACACCTGGAAGTGGAAACACTGGTTTTGGTCTCTCAAAGGTGTTCGAAAAAATGTTTTTCTGCAAAGCTTAGTGGTTAGCATAGTGTTATATGCAGTTTTGTGTGCTGAGTTCGAAAATTCATTCAGTTTAGCTAGATTCGCTCTGGATCGGGAGAAATGTGCGTCCAAATTTGAGACCAACCCTACATGTATTTCTTGAGTGGCACTACTCGCTAGCATGACCATTAACCGCGGTACAAAGCAGTATTTCTTATGTAGTTTTTTGCTGCTGATTCCGAAAATAACCTTATTTTTGCTCTACGTTGCTTAGTTTTGAAGATATTGGTATTTTTATGATTTGGGAAGAAAACGGCTGCACTTGTCATAACATGCTCGTTTGAAAGGTGACTCAATTCGGTCGCATGTAGGGTACAGAGCCATCAAATTTATATCACCTAATGCAGTGTTTGCCGGTGATTACGAAAATTACATCTATTGTTCAATCTGACCGCTCCTGAGCTAGTTATGTAGTGCTTATGCCCTGGTACTCAGACAATAAGTTATCCATCAAATCTTGGCATAACGTGGTAACTGTCTGGTGCAGTTATGAATGTGGTTCTCCGCTGATTCAGAATATCATCAAATTTTTGCGCTACGACCACTCAGTTGCAAGTTATGAACCTCTGAAGTTTCATTGCGAAACATGCCATGACAAAGCATAATCCTGAAATAAATGTTCAACATTCATGCGTTTCTGAAGGGAACCTTTTGGCAGTCAATAGTGTACCCGACATATTTTGACCAGCAGAGTTCAAAAAATGACCTTTGTTTTTCTCTACTGCTGTTCAATTTTGAGATATTACTGATCAAACCAAATTTGCATTAATATTCATATATCTCTAAAAGAAGTAACTATAGATTAAAACAAACGCCATTTTTGAACTCAGCAGGTCTAAATAGGTCGAGTACAATATTGACTGACAAAAGGTTCCCTTCAGAAATGCAACAATGCTGAACATTTATTTCAGGATTATGGCTTCTCACAGTATGTTTCTTAGTGAAACTTCAGAGGTCCATAACTTGCGACTGAGCGGTCGTAGCGCAAAAATATGATGATATTCTGAATCGGCGGAGAAAACTGCACCAGATAGATGCCACGTTGTGCCCCAGATTGGACAGATAACTTAGTGTCTGAGTACCAGGGCATAAAATAACTTATGTATAATTTGATTTGAGGATAACGTATTTGTCTGCGTCTGTGGCGTAGTGATGAGCAATGTCGGCTCCCATGCGGTCAGCGTATGACACATAGTAGGGTTCGTCCCTGAGTGGTGATTGCCTTGCATGTGGCCCTTTCGGGTTTGTACTTCTATAATTGTGGTGTACACGTGCATTGTTATAAAGTTTTTAAAGTTTTTTAAAAATTGCGTAAGTAGCTCAGGAGCGGTCAGATTGAAAAGCATATGTCATTTCCGTAATCAGCGGCAAAAACTGCATTAGGTGATATAAATTTGATGGCTCTGTACCCTACATGCGACCGAATTGAGTCACCTTTCAAACGAGCATGTTATGACCAGCGCAGCCGTTTTCTTCCCAAATCATAAAAATGCCGATATCTTCAAAATAGGCAACGTAGTGCAAGGTTACTTTCGGAATCAGCAGCGAAAACTATATACTGCTTTGTACCGCGGTTAATGGTCATACTAGCGAGTAGTGCCACTCAAGAAATAGGGTTGGTCTCAACTTTGGACCCAAATTTCTCCAGATCCAGAGCGAATCTAGCTAAACTGAATGCATTTTCGAACTCAGCACACAAAACTGCCTATAACAGTGTGCTAACCACTAAGCTTTGCGGAAATTTTTTCGAACACCTTTCCAAAACACCCCGATACCCCCCTAAACAGCACACTTTAGTGCGCTCATTTTGTTTGGCCAACTCATGCCAATTTTTTTAAAACACTACCTTGGCAAGGCCTTTGCACAAAAAGTTATAAAGATTTTTCGAAAAAAACGGAGCGGCATTTTGCGGAAATTTCGTGGTTTTCGGAGAATATCTCGCTAACCAGCTGTGATCTGGAAACGTGAGTAATAGAAAATGAAAGGCCATTGGAACAGCTACAAAACCATATGCGGGTCGGGATCCTAGCTTAAGAAACGAATGAAGGATGATCGTTTGAATGGAGGGTGTCAGAGCTATTAAAATGAGCCCGAAAAATGCTGCCGACCCAACTTTGAGGGGGTGTAGCTCCGGTTCCAGGGGGTTGCTGGTGGCCGGGCATGCACCGTTGGTCTTCGACTGTGCTCTATTTAACAGACATAAATATCAGCCAGATCCGTGCTTGCCCCCTCAAAGCTGACTTTCTCGCAAAATGCATCTTAAATTTGTACAATATGTACCACCTTTATTTATGCTGACACAGCAAGTGGTGTTCGGTGGATCTCGATTGCAGGAGAACCGACCTACCGTCGTTACAATCGGTTTGGGCTTGACCTGGTGGGCAACAACATGACAGAGCTCGGCAGTGAGAGCAGTGAGAGGCACACGGCTGCCTGTGCCAGTCGATGCACCGGTCACCACCTGTGTCACTCGTGGGCGTTCAATGGTCAGAAATGCCGTATCTACTGGTCAGACGGCTTCCTGAGCGGGTTCCCCCCTGAACCGTTGGTAGGATATAAGTTTTATTGGCAGACCTATGACCACTGAATGAGCAGAGCAATTGCTGTGTCTGAGCGCTATCTTATCTTGAGGCCACGATCTGCTTGCTTACTGTATTTTCTTGCTTATGTACATATACTGTATGTTTGCAGTAGTGCAGGTTCACTTAAAATACTTGCAGACTTATATTTACGCTTGTTGTGATTTTGTGGTGGCACCGGCACCATATATGGTACCGGTACCATATTTGGTGCCCCCACGTTCGGCGACTGTGGTGGTACCATATATGGTACCGGTACCATTACCGGCACCATATATGGTACCGTCACCTTATATGGTACCGGCACCATATATGGTACCCCTACCCATGGCCATGGGTGCCGGTACATATGGTACGAAATCTGAAAAGAGTGGTACCATATATGGTACCGGTACCGGTAACAACGCGAAGGTGGGGGTACCATATATGGTGCCGGTACACCTCAAACGTGGGGGTACCATATGGTGCCGATACCTTATATGGTACCACCACAGGCCCCAAAGGTGGGGGTACCATATATGGTACCGGTACCATAAATGGTACCGGCACCTTATATGGTGTCGGTACCATAAACGGCGTTAAGTGCTTGACTGTAGTAACGTAAACAAGAATTGGACATTGGTAACCTAACTTGTGATCTGTTCGTCTTAGTTTTCGAAGTTATTGTTAGTGTAGCGTGCTGTTCTTAGCTGTGCTGTCACTGTATCAGTAGTAGAACTCTGCCCTTTCTTAGTTGTTCTGGGGGCGATTTCATAAAAGTTATGAGCTCATCTCATATTATGACAGATTTTCTATGATTCTATGAGAACACAGGTTTCATAAAGGTGAACTCATACTTTCATAAGTATGAGCTCATATCTCATAAGTATGAGTAAAATCATCGAATTTATGAGGGCGCCTGTTTCATAAAAGTTTTGCCTCATACTATGATTTTATGATTTATGAATGTGTGTTCTAGTGATGTAAAAAATTAATTTAATTGTAATTGAAATTCGCATAATTGGCCCGTTTTTAATTTCAATTCAATTAATTTAATTTAATTGAAATTCAAAAGTTGGGCCATAATTTAATTGTAATTGAATTGAAATTCGCCTGGAATTTCAATTATATTTTCAATTATTTCCTGTTGTGAATGTAAGGAAATACGTAAGTATTAGAGAGTATTAGAGTATTAAGGAATGACTTCAAACAAAACCTACATAGGGTTTGTCACATCTTTATCACTGACCTCGGATGGATTGTGCAGGCGGGGCCGTAGCCCCTGTGTTCGGCCACACTACGCGCCCACCACGCACACCCATATCATCCTGCCCTTCCTTCACTGCCTTCGCTAATAGCGGCACACATACTTGGTGTCAGTCTGGGCGGGTCTCAGTGTAGCTGTCCCCGTTCCCATATGTCCCAAACTCCCAACACATGTGTGGTTGGTTTGCTATTGTAGCTTAGGGACCGTCGATAAATTCAAGAGGCTTGGGCCTCTAGGCCGAGCGCCTCTAACAGAGGCCCTCGGGACTCTAGCGCCAGAGGATCGGGAACCCTTACTTAGTTACGCAAAATTGTCAGGCGCAGCTGTTGTTGCTATCCAATATTTACGGGCACATGTTGCACCTGTCTGTGACCAGGCCTGGGCGTCCAGGCAAGCTGACCCGCTACATTTGACCCGGCCGGCCGGCCCAGCGCACCAAACAGGGTTTGTTATTACTGACGCCTGCCGGTCCCCTTCGTTTGCATTAATATAGATATATTACATATATTAAATTATCAGACATTGCAGTAGTAGGTAACTGGCAGATCGAGGACACATGCCTCTGAGCGGCCTTTCCTACTTTGCTTTCAAAACTTCGGTTTCTGTGAACCGTGTGTGAAACAGTTGCTACAGCACTTAATCTATAGTTACTCGTTTTGGAGATATATGAATATTAATGCAAATTTTGTTTGATCAGTAATATCTCAAAATTGAACAGCAGTAGAGAAAAACAAACGCCATTTTTGAACTCAGCGGGTCAAAATAGGTCGGGTACACTATTGACTGACAAAAGGTTCATTTCAGAAATGCATGAATGCTGAACATTTATTTTAGGATTACGGCTTCTCACGGCATGTTTCTAAATGAAACTTTGGAGGTCCATAACTTGCGACAGAGTGGCCGTAGCGCAAAAATATGATAATATTCTGAATCAGCGGAGAAAACTGTACCAGATAGATACCATATTATGTCCAGATTTGACAGATAACTTATTGTCTGATACCAGGGCATAAAAGTTACATAAGTAGCTCAGGAGCAGTCAGATTGAAAAACAGATGTCATTTTCGTAATCAGCGGGAAAAACTGCATTAGGTGATATAAATTTTTATGGCTCTGTACCCTAGATGCGACTGAATTGAGTCACCTTTCAAACGAGCATGTTATAGCAAGTGCAGCCGTTTTGTTCCCAAATCATAAAAATGCCGATATCTTCAAAAGTAGGCAACGTAGAGCAAAAATAAGGTTATTTTCGGAATCAGCAGCAAAAAACTACATAATAAATACTGCTTTGTACCGCGGTTAATGGTCATACTAGCGAGTAGTGCCACTCAAGAAATACATGTAGGGTTGGTCTCAACTTTGGACGCACATTTCTCCCGATCCAGAGCGAATCTAGCTAAACTGAATGCATTTTCGAACTCAGCACACAAAACTGCATATAACAGTATGCTAATAACTAAGCTTTGCAGAAAAAAATTTTTTTCGAACACCTTTGAGAGGCCAAAACACCCCCCTCCCCCCCTAACCGCACACTTTGGGGCGCTCATTTTGTTTGGCCAGCTCATGCCTAACTTTTGTTAAAACATTAGCTTGGCAGGGCCTTTGCACAAAAAGTTATAAAGATTTTTCGAAAAAAAACGGAGTGGCATTTTGTGGAAATTTCGCAGTTTTCGGCGAATATCTCGGTAACCAGCTGTGATCTGGAAACGGGAGTACTAGAAAATGAAAGGCCATTGGAACAGCTACAAAACCATATGCGGGTCGGGATCCTAGCTTAAGAAACGAATGAACGGTGATCGTTTGAATGGAGGGTGTCAGAGCTATTAAAATGAGCCCGAAAATTGCTGCCGACCCAACTTTGAGGGGGTGTAGCTCCGGTTCTAGGGGGTTGCTGGTGGCCGGGCATGCACCGTTGGTCTTCGACTGTGCTCTATTTTAATAGATATAAATATCAGCCAGATTCGTGAGATGGCCCTGCTTGCCCCCTCTCTTCGGCACCAAAGCTGACTTTCTCGCAAAATGCATCTTAAGCAAGAGGACCGAGGGCCTCTGTTAGGGGCCCGGCCGAAGGGACGCCGGGCCTCTTGATTTTATCGACGGTCCCTTAGGTGCTTAGACAGCTCCAGTCGGTTTCCATTTATCTACTCGCTGTCACCAGCTTTCGGTGGCCTGGGTTGGGCCTTGTGTACTGTTGTTTGGGTATTGGATTTTCAGGAATCGGTTCGGTATGGGTAGGTATTTTTCGGCATACCCAGGAATCGGTTCGGTATGGGTAGGTATTCGCAAAAATACCGGTATACCAGTATTTATTCGGTATATGCTGAAAATATTTTACGCAGTAAAAACACTGAATTTCCAATTTACAAAGCCATGGATTTACTCATTTCCAAGGTCATATGTACTGTTGTTTGGTATTGGGTTTTCCGTTTGTGTATGTGTATGTGTATGTGTATACACATTTACCTTCAAATGTGCATGGTATTTTGTGTATACACATTCAACAAAACAATGTGTATTTTTGTGTATATTTGTGTATGTGTATTGTACTGAAAATGCAAACTTTTGGTAGATTTTGAGCCAGAAATGCTAAGAAAATCAAAATCAAATATGTCTGTTTCTTTAAACCTTGGATAGCTTTGAAATCGAGCTACTTAGGCAATTTGAAGGCTTTATCAGGATATCTACCATTTATTACTCCGGCAAAAACATCGAAATTTTACGATTGTGTTCGAAATTTTATCGACTTTTGCTGATCAAATACACATACACAAAAATACACATTTCGAGTACTGTTTGTGCATGGTAATGTGTATCAGAATTTTCAATGTGTATGTGTACATATGTGTATGTGTATTAGAGTGCGAACAATACCTAGAAAACCCAATACCCCAATACCCAATACCCAATACCAATACCTGAGACCCCCAATACCCCAATACCCAATACCCAATACCCAATACTTGTGTAGCTGGGCCAAAAATTGCATTTCACTGGACAGGTACATTCCAGTTGTGTACAAAAGATGTTTGACACTGCAATTAAAATTTTTAAGAGGCTTGGTTGGGCCGCTGCCCAAGCCGAGCGAGAAAATTTTGAAAAATTAGCCTTTCAGAAAGCATTTAAAGCCATTTTGGGCATAAAATTAGCAGAAATTATCAGTTTTGGTACTTAATATTTCGTAATTCAGTCGTGTTTCTTACTTCTGGCTAATTTTTTCCTAACTCTGCCGGAAATTGTGTGCACCACCACAATAGCCATGTGTACGGTACTGGTACATTACGGTGACATTAGAAATGTCACCATTTTTATTTTAGTTAAGAACAGAGAAATTACTGGTGTAGCCCTTTGAAAATCGTACACTTAGGAAATTCTACTAACGTTTAGTTGATTAGGCCGTCCATAAACGATGCCGTTCCAGAGGGGGTGAGGGGGTCGGCTGAAACGCGACGATAGACGACACACACACCAGGAGACGGAGGGCTTAGCAAAAAACGACGTCACTTTTTTCGGAATTTTAGGGAACTCTGATTGTAATATTTTCAATTTAAAAAATTTTTCTGTCAAATTTTTTTACATACAGAAAAGCTTCCCAGAGTGGTAGTAGGTAGCGATCTATTCAATTGATTGTACAGCATGGTAACAAGAAAACATGACAGTACTGTATGTACTGCACTTTTATCGGGAAGGGGGTAAACCGAAAACGACGTCGCCTTAGGGGAGGGGGTTCCCAAGAAACGACGCAAAGCGATTTTGGGGGAAAGGGGCCCCGAAAAATCGGGATTTTGGATGGATGGCTCCTTAAACGCGAAAACAGCTTCCTAAACAGAATCATCGATCAACTTTTTCGATTTTTTCAGATCAATTTTTCAGGTTAACATCGATTTTTCTCTATTTTTACCTGTCCCAATTAGTATTGGGTATTGGGGGGTAAAAACCCCAATACCCAATACCCAATACCCAATACCTGGAAAACACCCCAATACACCCAATACCCAATACCCAATACCCAATACCAGTTCGCACTCTAATGTGTATACACATTGAAAAAACAATGCGTATTTTTGTGTATGGTAAATGTGTATGTGTATACACAAACAACAGTAGTCATATGGCAGAAAATTCATCAAAAATAATGGGATTTACAGTTTTTAGGAACTTTTTAAAATTATATTTTAGTTTTGCTAGAGTGGAAATCGTTTCTATAAATAGTTTTAGCTATGAGAAATGCTTCCATTGTTACGTAGTTTTAAGGCCTGCTAGTGTATAGTATGGAGATCTAACGAGCAGTGACAAAATGCGGGACAATTTTGTTCATTGTGAATGTACTGTACATCAAGTACATGGAGACTTGATTATGAAGGAGCATTGTGAAGTTAAGCCAAAACTACACAAACGCTTTCTAATGACAAAGCAAGTTTGGGACAGGGAGTAGGGCCAGAGACAAAAAGTCCATAAAATTCTATATTTTGGAAGGATATCGTAATAACATTTGTTTCTGCATACCCCAAAAATGCAAAATTAAAATGAAAACATAGTGATCACAGAGAATTTTCAATAAAAATTGCATCAAGCTGGACAAAAAATACCGATTCCTAAATACCTGGGTATTCCCAAAATAATCGGTATACCGGGTATGGGTATTTATTAAAATACCTGGAATGGGTAGGTATTTATTGGGTAGGTATTCCCAAAAATACCCATTTTTCGGTATGGGTTCGGAATACCCTAACAACAGTAGCCTTGTGCCAACGACCAACTTTTTGCGGCAAGAAAATTGCCCCGCCGAGTGGATGAATGAACGCACGACCACGCGCACAGTGACTTTGCGGCCTAAACCACTACACACTGTGCCGGCTACTGACCTCACTTTGTTTTGTAACGTGTTATGCTCTCCTTTTTATTTCGTAGTTCATAAAAGTCAAAACAGCGACTTTTTTATGTATAGTGGGATTACACCCCCCCCCCTTTTTTGGCGAAGGCACCTAGGAAGTGATGTTGTTCAAAAATGCTGAAAACCTTTAGATTACATACTGATATATAATAATGAACTAACTGTAAATTCCCCCCAGAAAGCCATTTTATGTGTTTTTAAAAGGCAGCTCTTTAAAATTTTCTCGGCTGTTTGGGCAGCACGCTAACCAGGTGTCTCTAAGCTTTTACATGGACATTTTTCGAAGTCATGGGTCACTGTCACTGTCTTTTAAAAGCAAAAATACAACAGTTTTCAAAAAATTGAAAAAATAATTGAAAAAAATTGCATAATTGAAATTTTCCAAAGTTCCATAATTTAATTGAAAATATAATTGTAGTTGAAAATAATGGAAAACTATTTCAATTAATTTAATTTTATTTAATTGAAATTAAAAACTGAGCCCATAATTTAATTGTAATTGAATTGAAATTCAAATTCCATAATTTTACATCACTAGTGTGTTCCTAGCATTTTATGAGTGGGTAGGTGACTCATAAAATTTTGCTTTTCCAGTGTAAAGTTGTTCTATCTCAAAGAAATGCTCGATTAATGATTCGTCCAGCTACAGTGAGAAAAAACCAAGTTGAGCGTACTGTTATTTAAATATATTAATATTAAAATAAAACTATTATTTATAGTGCCATTTTAATAGTATTAAATCTATATTAATATTAAAATAGAGTACTGTTGCATGCGTATACGCATTACGCATATCATTACGCAAAGTACGCATTGCATTTCAGAATGCGTATACGCATACGCATACGCATACGCATTTGAATTTCATTACGCAATATTATTACGCATTCTGCGAAACGTTTGCATATTTTTGCGTAATGCGTATTGGGTCTGAAAAATAGCTGCTTTTTCGAATTTCCTGCAAAAAATTTAGTGTTCAAGTTGTTACCAAATGGTCATTCTTCATGTTTTTAGTGTGAGGTGAGGGTACCAGAAATTTTCTGAGATCATTTGAAGCTTTAACTAAGTTGCATACATGTAACAGGGGGTACTGGGGGTCTGCCCCCCACCCCCCCACCCACCGATTTTTCCGACCCCCTCCGATTTTTCTGGTAAGTATTTTTTTGCAATTTCAGACATGAAAATTGCCAAAACCGCCTGTAAAACAGCATTTTGTAGCTGTCATTCAGCACAAATTAGCGATTTTTTACGTTTTTTAGCCGCAAAATTGCGATTGCTTGCGATTTTGAACGTTTTTTGTGCCCACCCGCTCCCAAAATTTGGACTCAGACCCTTCTGGCGCTAGACCCCCAACCGCCTCCCCCTTCGGCGGACGACATGTATGCTAAGTGTGCTTGCAAATATTTAAAAAAGACGCGAAGTTTTAAGAGGAAAAAACGTGTGACAAACCCTTGAATTTAGGGTTTCCACCGTTTAGGGTGACATCAGTTGTGTTGTATGCTCAGGCTATCTGTTTGTGCTTCCAGTGTATGCTTATTATGATTGAATCTGAATGCTACTAGACTTCTGAAAATGAACATTTGACTAAATTTTTGCAGGAAAGCGCATATGAATGCCTGTCGAAAACATGCAGTACATACTATACATATACTAATGCTGTAATAGTGCAATTCTTTGATGGCAGGAATTTATCATTAGGCCTCAAGTAATTCTCAAAAAACCTGGATTATGAAGTTGGATACCTAAACAGCATACCATAGAGCAAAAAACTGTTCAGTGAAATTTCTGAACGTTTGTGAGATTACGCATTACGCATACGCATTACGCAAAATACGCATTAGTTTTTGCAATGCGTATACGCAAACTCATACGCATTTGTAATGGGAATGCGTATACGCATACGCATACGCATACGCATTTGAAAAATCCGGTATTAAACAACAGTAAAATAGAGGGCCTACTATTATATTAAATTAAATTAAAAATACACAGAGGGGCTGACTATTAAAATTTATTTTTAATAGTATTTTAATAGCATTTTAATAGTTAAACCTTGTTTGACAATCGAGGAGTTACCTACAATACTATTTAAATCATAATTTTACCTCAGAAAACGACGAAAATTGAAGATTTCTAACTGCCCTCTGAATCTCGAATGTGTATTCACTTGGAAATAGTGGAGCTTTTCTGACTAATAGGCATGAACGACAAAAGGACCTGAATCTATATAGTCAATGTAACAGTCTTTCCTTTCAAAGCTTTCTCTTTTAACTATGCATCAATAGTTTTTTCTACGGGTAGCTTGTGTTCGAATGCAATTTAAAACCAGGTTCAGTCAGACAGAGTCGTTTTAAAAAGAATTGTTATAGTTTTCCACAGAAAAAAATGGTTCTAAGGTGCATCTCTGATTAAATTTTTATCTAACACTAGCAAGTTCAAGCAAAAGATGTTGTTTTACCAATTCGCTGAAGTGCCTCCAAAACTTATCGACTGCATTTTAGAATCTACTATTAAAATGCTATTAAAATACTATTAAAATTGTTATTTAATAGTATTAATATTAAATCTAAATTAAAATTAACAGGGGACTATTATATTAATATTAAATTAAAATTAAAATTGGCTAGTTCTATTATATTAATATTAAATTAAAATAAAATTTCACTATTAAAATTACAGTAGTTGAGCGGCCAAGGAGAAAACGTGTCTTTCGACCCACTATAACTTTCACATTATCCTGAAGAGCCTGCAAAGTTCAAGGAGTGTTTTCGGCTGTCGCAAGAACTTCTTAAACAAGCAGCATATCAAAAAGGGTGTTCTATTATATACTGTAGTGCTCATTTTGGGGCTATTAAATTATGAAATTTAAGCCGGCCCAAAGGTAATCTAAACGCACTGCTTGTCTGTTAGTGAAGGCCAATATTCTGCTCTACACATCACACTAAAAGACACACGCATGCACAGTATAAACACAAAACCGATTAAACAACTGAAAAACGTTCATCGACCTGAGGATCGAAAGCAAACAAATAACAAACGACTTACAACACCATTACATTGAAACACTTAACATACTGTACTTTCAGATGGATGGAAGAGTATAAAGCTGACACAATACAGTATACATATAACAACATGCATACTAGTTATTCTCCAATGATAGAAGGTCTTCACTGGCCTTGTGACACTGGAGCTGTACAGCTTTGCTCACTGAGACGGCAGTAGTCAATGCTTCCGTTTCACCATTGGTTACACCTTGCTTGGCCCAGCCCGTTTGATTTTTCGAAATTTTGCGGCCACCCATTTCCCAGTCAGCAGCGTTTTCAAATGTGCACTTTTGGGTCAAATGAAGGTCTGAACCAGAGACTAAACAGCGTTCTCTGCAGGTTTAGAATACCAGCGGTTTCTGCAGGTTTAATCCAAATCATGGTACGTATGAGCCAGCGTTTTCTGCAGTTTTAAGTCAAATCATGGTATGAACCAGCGTTTTCTGCAGTTTTGAGTCAAATCACGGTTTGAACCAGTGAGTGAATAGTTTTCTGCAGCTTTTGAGTCAAATCAAGCTCTGAACCAGCGTTTTCTGCAGTTTTTTAGTCAAATCAAGCTCTGAACCAGCGTTTTCTGCAGCTTTTGAGTCAAATCAAGCTCTGAACCAACCTTATCTGCAGTTTTTGAGTCATAATCATCGTATGAACCAGCGTTTTCTGCAGCTTTTGAGTCAAATCATGGCATGAACCAGCGTTTTCTGCAGCTTTTTAGTCAAATCATGGTTTGGACCAGCGTTTTCTGCAGTTTTGAGTCAAATCACGGTTTGAACCAGTGAGTGAATAGTTTTCTGCAGCTTTTGAGTCAAATCAAGCTCTGAACCAGCCTTTTCTGCAGTTTTTGAGTCATAATCATCGTATGAACCAGCGGTTTCTGCAGTTTTGAGTCAAATCATGGTATGAACCTGCGTTTTCTGCAGCTTTTGAGTCAAATCATGGTATGAACCAGCGTTTTCTGCAGGTTTTGAGTCAAATCAACGTCTGAACCAGCGTTTTCTGCAGCTTTTGAGTCAAATCATGGTATGAACCAGCGTTTTCTGCAGCTTTTGAGTCAAATCAAGCTCTGAACCAGCGTTTTCTGCAGCTTTTGAGTCAAATCATGGTATGAACCAGCGTTTTCTGCAGCTTTTGAGTCAAATCATGGTATGAACCAGCGTTTTCTGCAGTTTTTTAGTCATAATCATCGTATGAACCAGCGTTTTCTGCAGCTTTTGAGTCAAATCATGGTATGAACCAGCGTTTTCTGCAGCTTTTGAGTCAAATCAACGTCTGAACCAGCATTTTGTGCAGCTTTTGAGTCAAATCATAGTATGAACCAGCGTTTTCTGCAGCTTTTGAGTCAAATCAAGCTCTGAACCAGCGTTTTCTGCAGCTGAGTCAAATCATGGTATGAACCAGCCTTTTCTGCAGTTTTCGAGTCATAATCATCGTATGAATCAGCGTTTTCTGCAGCTTTTTAGTCAAATCACAGTCTGAACCAGCGTTTTCTGCAGTTTTGAGTCAAATCACAGTCTGAACCAGCGTTTTCTGCAGCTTTTGAGTCAAATCGTGGTATGAACCAGCGTTTTCTGCAGCTTGTTAGTCAAATCATGGTTTGAACCAGCGTTTTCTACAGTTTTGAGTCAAATCAAGCTCTGAACCAGCGTTTTCTGCAGCTTTTGAGTCAAATCAAGCTCTGAACCAACCTTTTCTGCAGTTTTTGAGTCATAATCATCGTATGAACCAGCGTTTTCTGCAGCTTTTTAGTCAAATCATGGTATGAACCAGCGTTTTCTGCAGCTTTTGAGTCAAATCATGGTATGAACCAGCCTTTTGTGCAGTTTTCGAGTCATAATCACCGTATGAACCAGCGTTTTCTGCAGCTTTTTAGTCAAATCATGGTTTGGACCAGCGCTTTCTGCAGTTTTGAGTCAAATCACGGTTTGAACCAGCGAGTGCATAGTTTTCTGCAGCTTTTGAGTCAAATCAAGCTCTGAACCAACTCTGAACTAGAGTTTCCTGCAGTTTTTGAGTCAAATCATTGTCTGAACCAGCGAGTAAACATCGTTTTCTGCAGCTTTTCAGTCAAATCACGGTATGAACCAGCGTTTCCTGCTGCTTTTAATCAATCTCTGAACCAGCGTTCTCTGCTGCTTTTTGAGTCAAATCAAGTTCTGAACCAGGGTTTTCTGCTGCTTTTGAGTCAAATCAATCTCTGAACCAGCGTTTTCTGCTGCTTTTTTAGTCAAATCAATCTCTGAACGCGTTTTCTGCTGATTTTTGAGTCAAATCAATCTCTGAACCAGCGTTTTCTGCTTCTTTTGAGTCAAATCAATCTCTGAACCAGCGTTTTCTGCACAAAACTTCGTGCTACTCCTTATCGTTTTTGTATCAGAATGACGTCAGGAAAGGCACCGTGCCAGTTAACCCAGCAAGATTGTGTGCTAGAGCCGACTAACACCGAACACAGCCACACGTCGAACAGACGCTATCGACGCGGCAGACAGGCACGGCGCTAGGAACTACCCAGCAGATTCGTGTGCCTCTGCACTAGCTGGCTCAGGTGTGTCAACAAAAGCACGGAGCTGGGAGAACACGGCAAGATCGGGTGCCAAAGCCGACAAAAATGCAGTTTAACGTCGAACAGACGCTGTTGACGCGACAGGAAAGCACGGGAGCTAGGAAGGGACCCAGCAGAGTCGTGTGCCTCCGTCGAAACTGCAGCTCTCGCTAAGAGAGGCTTTCTGTCAAGCAACGGCTCAACGTTGCAGCAAGAGCACGGAGCTAGGCTAAACCTAGCAGGAGCGTGTGCTTTGCCGCAATGGCAGAGCTGCGCTTAGAAGCGATTCGATTACATAGATAAGGGACGCCAGCTTGCGCTCGTCCACCCCGGATTTAATAATAGCGGCCGCTATAGAGCTCATTACGTTTGCACGATTTTCTCATTAATTAGTTGATCAATTAAAAAACCGGAATAAAAAGCACATCTTTGGCCAGAGACAAACAACATATCTTAGGCGTTTCGCGTAAAATTGCAAAACCATTGCAAATTTTGAATCACAAAAACGAGCGGGCCAACATAAAGCCGGCCCGTTGTGACGGGGCCGGCAAAAACCATACATCGCCTGATCAACCAATTTCGGTACATGCTCTCAGTTTGAAGTTTGAACAAATTGTATCGGTTTCAGTTTTGTTAGTTGAAAGAAAGTTTTATAATGGAAGCAAGGGCCGATTTCATAAAAGTTATGAGCTCATATTATGACAGATTTTCTATGATTCTATGAGAACACCGGTTTCATAAAGGTGAACTCATACTTTCATAAGTATGAGCTCATATCTCATAAATATGAGTAAAATCATCGAATTTATGAGGGCGCCTGTTTCATAAATGTTTTGCCTCATACTATGATTTTATGATTTATGACTGTGTGTTCCTAGTAAGGTTGGACGCATATATGCAATATGCAATATCAAACAATGCATATATGCATGGTTTTTGGCATGCATATATGCATATGCAACATCATATGCATGCAAAATTCCAATATGCAATAGTCATATGCAAATTGCCCTGATATCAAAATTTTGCATATTTTTAGTTTGCATATTTTTTCAAAGGTGTGGCTGACTTTTCGTGCGGTATATTTATGTTCTGAAGAACGTTAAACGATTCAAATACAGTGTTGGCCATAAAAAAGACAGCCTGGCCTTTTTTCGAGTTTTTGTATAAATTCAAATGGCCGCTATTCTGCCAATTTTCAACCAAATGAAAAGATTTTTAGCACGATTATTATTTATTGTTAAGAGTTTGTTTTGCCCAAGCTCAAGGCTGCTAGCCTTCTCTAGCCTCTAGTTATGCCCTTCCGAAATCAACGGACCCGAATTTTCAAACGTGAATTTTAAACATAAATATCTGATAATCTGACTAACCCTTTCTTTCCCAAATTTTGCAGGTTATTGAATCTTTGTATGGATTTAATTGTCATTGCCAACCGAGATCGGGCAGACATGTAAAGTGGGGGGTCGGCGGAATCGGCCGGCATGGTGTGCGTTGGACATCCCTATGACCCCAAAGTAAAACCCTAAAACAGTTCCGCCCAACTCCCTCTGGGTAGCCAGCAATGGCCATCGGTGGTTCTCTCCGATTCGGCCATTTTCCATAGTAAAACTCAAAAACACGCCAAACAAAAATGAATGTTTCTCCGGGGGGCTACCTCGCTCAGACACGTGCTATGCAGCGTTCGAAAGCTGACATCATGAGCTTTCAGAATCTGTAATAAAATTTGTGGCGATTTTTGTTATTTCAAAAATAATCGATCCCGAAATATCGATTGATCACGATTTTGTCAGTTTTCACTGAAATGAGAGTTTCTCTGGGGGGCTACCTCACTCAGACGCTTGCTATGCAGCGTTCGAAAGCTCACATCATGAGCTTTCAGAATCTGTAATAAAATTTGTGGCGATTTTTGTTATTTCAAAAATAATCGATCTCGAAATATCGATTGATGACGATTTTATCTGTTTTCAGCATCTGACTAGAAGTAGCTAAAAACAAAATGGGATGACCAAATTGAGGTTTTCTGGCACGCCAAATTCATTAGCGACGCACATTTACAGCTACGATCACGTGATCAATCGATAATCGATACTTGATCGATTATCGATTTTTTGCTGTGCAGATGACCTAACTACACAGGCTAGGATGTTAGTGGTTTTCGGGCATGCCGATTTCAACCGTTTTGTCGTTTTAGGGCTATCATCGCGTTTTCATTCGATAATCGATATCGATTGATTATCGATTTTTGCACTGTAAATAGGCAAAACACATAAGCTATAATATCAGTGGTTTTCGGGCATGATAGTTTTAGAGCTATCATCGCGTTTTCATTCGATATTCGATAATAATGGTTGAAATCGGCATGCCCGAAAACTACTGACATTATAGCTTGTGAGTTTTGCTTATTTGCACAGCAAAAAAATCGATAATCAATCGATATCGATTATCGAATATTGAAGAAAAATATGCGCGATGATAGCTCTAAAACGACATCATGGTTGAAATCGGCATGCCCGAAAACCACTGACATTATAGCTTTGTGCCTTGTTTAGTTGCACAACGAAAATCGATAATGAATCGATATCGATTATCGAACTAAAACCCAATGACAGCTCTAAACTAACATCGTGGTTGAAATCGGCATGCCCAAAAACCACTAACATCATAGCCTGTGTAGTTAGGTCATCTGCACAGCAAAAAAGTAAGTATCGATTATCGATTGATCACGTGATCGTAGCTGTAAATGGGCGTCGCCAGTGAATTTGGCGTGCCAGAAAACCTCAATTTGGTCATCACATTTTGTTTTGAGCTACTTCTAGTCAGATGCTGAAAACAGATAAAATCGTCATCAATCGATATTTCGAGATCGATTATTTTTGAAATACCAAAAATCGCCACAAATTTTAGTACAGATTCTGAAAGCTAATGATGTGAGCTTTCGAACGCTGCATAGCACGCATCTTAGTGAGGTAGCCCCTCAGAGAAACTCTCATTTCAGTGAAAACTGACAAAATCGTGATCAATCGATATTTCGGGATCGATTATTTTTGAAATAACAAAAATCGCCACAAATTTTAGTACAGATTCTGAAAGCTCATGATGTGAGCTTTCGAACGCTGCATAGCACGCATCTTAGTGAGGTAGCCCCTCAGAGAAACTCTCATTTCAGTGAAAACTGACAAAATCGTGATCAATCGATATTTCGGGATCGATTATTTTTGAAATAACAAAAATTGCCACAAATTTTATTACAGATTCTGAAAGCTCATGATGTCAGCTTTCGAACGCTGCATAGCAAGCGTCTGAGTGAGGTAGCCCCCCAGAGAAACTCTCATTTCAGTGAAAACTGACAAAATCGTGATCAATCGATATTTCGGGATCGATTATTTTTGAAATAACAAAAATCGCCACAAATTTTATTACATATTCTGAAAGCTCATGATGTCAGCTTTCGAACGCTGCATAGCACATGCCTGAGCGAGGTAGCCCCCCGGAAAAACATTCATTTTTGTTTTGCGTGTTTTCGAGTTTTACTATGGAAAATGGCCGAATCGGAGAGAACCACCGATGGCCATTGCTGGCTACCCAGAGGGAGTTGGGCGGAACTGTTTTAGGGTTTTACTTTGGGGTCATAGGGATGTCCAACGCACACCATGCCGGCCGATTCCGCCGACCCCCCACTTTACATGTCTGCCTGATGGCTGCCTGATTTCGGTTGGCAATGACAATTAAGCACCTGAAGAGCGCAGCTTTGTAACACGACCGGTAAAAATCTGGCAGATTTTTAGTTTCAGTCAAGGTGAAAAATTAGCATTCTCAAAAATGAGGGTGTTATCCCTTGCACAGAAAGCAGCCTTATACGAACTAGTGGGCTCATGGATTACAATCGCCTCAGCTAAGGAAACACAATTAAAATCTAAATTAGGCCATACAACCATGCTTCATGTTTAGAGGACAGACACTGTACTTGTTTTATCTATGTATTTAAATAAATCCATAAAGTACTCCTCCAAAAAGTGCAAATTTCAAAGACGGCTGGTTTGACCGATTTCTGGTTTTGAGCTGAGCAAAAATGAGAGTTTGTTTAGCGAATTTTGGAATTTTTGGAAGCAGCTCATTGCTGTATGAATATCTAGAGTTTTTAGAAGAATTGTTCAAACTAAGGTGACACAATGAACATCCCAAAACAATCAAACAAACTGGATTTCTGTGTTTTAGGATAGTTGCCACGTTTTTGCTAACTTTTCATCCAATCATAAATATAAAGTCGAAAATAAAATATCACTTGAGGCAGTTCATACTGTAAATCTGTACTTACAGAGATCAAAGCTTCTCTTTCCACTTAATATGTAGAATGGAAATGAACGGCTTGATGAGATTATAAACTCGCCAAGAATGGAAATCTCAACTGAAATTTTCCAAACTCTGAATTTTTTAGTTGGTAAAACTAGGACAGGACTACAAACGGCTAGACATACGTGATTAGAGCGAACAAATTTGAACACGCAAACAGTAATTTAGCCAAAAATCTGTAATGTTATCCATTTTTATCAAAAAATACGAAATGAGCCGGTCTTTCATGTCAAACGGTGCTTTCCCCTTGTTTTTTCCAGATCAGGTCAGTAAAATCTGTAAAATAAATATTCCTAACAAATGCTAAAGACTGCTTAGCCATTCCAACCAAATTCCAAAATGCTTGGAACGCGTCCAGTTATCGTTTCAGGGGCCTTGAAAAAATATGCAAATATGCAAAAAATATGCACATATCTCATTTTTGCATGCATATGATATATGCAATATCAATATGCACTAGAGATTGCATGCATATATTCATATGCAATATCATATGCATGGCAAAACCTCGATATCATCCAACCATAGTTCCTAGCATAGCCAGGCTCTAAATGGCCGCCAGTACAGGCGTTAAAAACTCGGGTGCGCAGGGCCAATCCCCCGGCCACCTTAAACCCTTCTGATTGCGAACTCTCAAAAGCGAAACCTTGGAAACCCGACCCCTGGAACCCACTTAAGGCCCAATTTTCGGATTGGGACTTGGAACGTTAGAACGATGAGCGGAACAGGATCTGCGAAAACCCTGATTAAGGAACTGTCAAGACACAACATACAAATGGCCGGATGTCAAGAAATGAGGTGGAAACAAAACGGACAAGTAACAGTGGATGGATATACTGTCGTCTGGTCAGGAAGCAGTACTACAGCCAGGAATGGAGTCGGACTTATTGCCAGAACAGATGTTGCAAAAGCCCTTACTGGATGGAAAGCGATATCAGAGAGAATCCTCACTGCAAGATTTCAGATAAGGACAGGATACTGGACAGTCATAGTAGCTTATGCACCAACAAACGAGGCTGAGGACCAAGTCAAAGATGACTTCTACAACCAACTGAACGATGTGCTGAGAGACACAAAAAGGCACGACTTCCTAACCATCCTTGGAGATTTCAATGCAGAACCTGCGGACCCATGCAGACACCACCCACAAACAATCGGGCGATTTCAAGGAAAACACTTTGAACAACTGCTGAACAGGCCTCCTCCTAATCTTCCCAGCGAATTGGATGAATATCAAAGCCTGACTAAAACAGAAGATCCTGAAGCTGAGTGCCTTGTAACGGAACAAGAAGTAAGGTCAACCTTGAAGCAAATGAAACGACGAAGAGCTCCTGGGCCAGATCAGATAACAGTGGAGATGATTGGAACCAGTCCTGTTGCAGTTGCCAGAATTACCAGACTCCTCAACATATGTTGGGAGAAAGAACAGATCCCGGAAGAATGGAAGACTGGAATCATAGTGCCAATCTGGAAACAAAAGGGAAGCAAAATGGAATGTAGCAACTACCGCGGTATCACTCTTCTATCTCATGTCTCCAAACTGATGGCAAAGATTGTACTTAAGAGTAGGGCCCGACCGGATACAAATTTCTACCGGATCCGGATCCGGATCCGGATACGCCCATATCCGGCCGGATCCGGATCCGGATATGCCGGATATCATTGATCAACTTAAAATTTTTTAGAATGCAATAAACCACATATATACATTTCTTTGTTCTATAACAGTTGATTCAAAACATCAAATAATTGTAGTTCAAACTATGGTTGGATGATATCGGGGTTTTTGCGATGCAAGTGATATTGCATATGAATATATGCATGCAATTTCTAGTCCATATTGATATTGCATATATCATATGCTTACAAAAATGAGATATGTACATATTTTTTGCATATTTTATCACCGCGGCTAGAAATTGATAACTGAACGCTTTCCAAGCATTTTCGAGTTTGGTTGGAATGTCTATGCAATCTTCAGCATTTATTAGGCATACCTATTTTACAGATACAGACCTCATCTGGAAAAAGCAGAAGGGGAAACACAGTTTGGCATGAAAGTTCAGCTCATTTCGTAATTTTTAGATAAAAATGATTGACATCACAGCAATTTGGCTAAATTATTGTTTGCATGTTCAAATTTGTTCTCTCTAATGTGATGTGGTATACTTAGCCGATCTTTTGGTAGACCTGTCCTAGTTTTACAAACTAAAAAATTCAGAATTTGAAAAATCTCAGTTGAGATTTCCATTCTTTGCGAGTTGAGTTTAGAGTCTCAAGCCATTCATCTTCATTCCGCAACTGAAAAGAGACGCTTTCATCTCTGTAAAGTAAAGATTTACAGCATAAACTTGCCTCAATAATAGTTAGTTTTTTTATTTCAGATTTTTTATTTTTAATTAAATGAAAAATTAGCAAAAACAAGGCGACTATCCTAAACATAGAAATCCAGTCTGCTTGGCTGTTTTGTGATGTTCATTGTATCACATTAGTATTATTATTTTTGTTAAGAGAAGAGTTTGTTGTCAATTTTGAACGTAAATATTTCAAGAACCCTTCATCGAATCTTTGCCAAATTTTGCAAGTTAACCAATCTTTATATGGACTTAAGAACCTTGCGGCCTAAACCACTACACCAACTGTGCCGGCACGCAAGTTATAGTTGTTAAACAACAACATTTCTACATTTTCGGGCTTCAGAGAGGAGCGATCGCCTTCCGAAATCGAGCCAGCAGTCTTAAATGTTTGCTCGCTAGCTACCGGACCGATAGGAGCAATTAAATACTTCCTGGCAAGCTGCAAAACTGTTTTAGAACCACACAACTGCGCAAATTTCTATCAAGCATTCGGTCGAATGCAATATTTATGTTCAAAATACGTAAAAAATCACGTTTTCTCATCTGTGACTGATATCCGGCATATCCGGCAGGTAATATCCGGATCCGGTACCGGATCCGGATATGGCCATATCCGGCCGGATCCGGATCCGGATCCGGATATCCGGTCGGGCCCTACTTAAGAGAGCACTACCCTACTTCCTGAACAAGCGAAGAACACAGCAAGCCGGTTTTACCCCCAACAAGTCAACTATTGACCAGATATTTGCATTGAGACAACTGATTGAGCTTGCAAGAGAGTACAGACGGCCACTTTACATTGCATTTATAGACCTAAAACAAGCTTTCGATTCTGTGGACCGACAGAGGATGTGGAAGGTGATTGAACAAATCAAGATCCCTGCAAAACTGGAGAGAATGATAAAGGCCCTCTATGATGCACCACGCAGTAAAGTGAGATGCAGACAGACCGAGTCAAAGAGCTTTGAATTGAAAACTGGAGTGCGACAAGGATGTGTTTTGGCACCTACTCTCTTCAACTCAGTGATAGATTATGCCCTGAAATGGCTTGACCCGGAAGAAGTCTTCCCAGGTTTCCACCTGGGGGACAAGAAAATCCAAGACCTAGACTTTGCAGATGATATAGCCTTCTTTTCTGAAACCCTGGAAGACCTCGAACATGGATTGTACAGTATCAATGACGAATTCAACAAGCTAGGACTCCAGATTAATTGGGACAAGACCAAACTAATGGCTCCAGACTTTCTGACAACCCCCGCAACCATAGAGATCAGCGGAAACCGTGTGGAGTTTGTGAAGGAATTCCAATACCTTGGATCAGTGATAACCAGTGATGCTTCATGCCACCAAGACCTGCAGTCAAGAATCCACAAAAACGTTGGAAAAATGGCAAGCCTAAATACTGTACTGTGGAATAGAAGGGACCTGAGCCGAAAAACCAAACTGAGCATGTACCGAGCCCTGATAACCTCCTCTCTGCTATATGCAAGTGAAACATGGGCGTTGAACCAAGGACTAGAGAAGAGATTGGACATCTTTGACAACAAATGCCTACGAAGACTGGAAAGAATTAAGTGGTACCAGCGCGTGTCCAACGATGAGCTCAGGATAAGAACACAGCAACCGTGTGCCTCCCAACTAGCCAGAAAAAGCAGACTCCGATGGTTTGGTCACGTGGCCAGAATGGATGAAGAGCAGCAACACGGATGGAAAAGACCATTGGGCAGGCCGAGAACGCGGTAGAAGGATGTACTCAGTAGTGTTTCCGATCAAATTAAAATTAAATAACAAAATTAAATTGTTTTGGCCAAAATCAGCTAGTAAATAGCAATTTAATAACAAATTAAATTTCTCGCCATGACTGCCGAACAAATTAAAATTATATTAAATTTCGTAAAATTGGCCTAGAAATTTGATATAAATTTGATATGAATTTGATATAAATTTGTTTGGTTCGGCAGCATCACTAACCAAAGTCTGGCTACAAAACAACAAGTTCAGTCCAAAGATGACCTTGTTCATGCCTACATATAGCAAAGATATCAACTCATTAAATGCTAATTTGTACACCATTTGTCACCATGCAAAGAAAGGTCAACTCATTTTGGACTGACACGGCCCAGGTTTTGAGCTGTTTCCTCAGGATTTAAGTATTGATTTTAGCAAATTTATATTTAATTCATATCAAATAACAAATTTGTATCAAATTAAATTTCCGAATATAGGTACCCAGCAAATTAATAGCAAGTTATTTTCTTCTGAAGACTGAGCAAGCAATTTAATAGTTATTTAATTTCAAAATAAATTTACTCGGAAACACTAGTACTCAGAGAAGACCGAAGGATGATTACAGAAAACCCAAATAATCGGAACCGATGGAGAACAGCGCTGCAAAAGAAAGAGTTCCTCCACGCCACGCCTAAGTGGCAAGAGAAATAAGTCAAAAAAGTCAAGTAAGTCATATGTATTTTTAGGCCACTATGTATTTAAAATACATATTTGAAAATACATATTGAATTTCTGATGAAATGCTGCATTTTAAGTCTCATCCTGCCAACCACAGCAGAAAATTACGTTTTCTTTGGGATGCGAGTGTCTAAATTTGCTGCAGTGGTAAAATAGCCACAGATTTGTTGCTTAACTAAATAATATCATTACTGAGTAAAGTGGTGCGAGGCGACCAAAAGGAGGTTTAATGAGAACACATATTGTAGATTTTCAAATTCAATGGATAATGGATTATGGACAGGAGAAAATGCTCTTTTCTTTTGATAGTTGACCTAAGCGAAATTATTGGCTATTGCGGTTTCAAAAACAAAGTTCTTTCTTATACAAAATGACTGAAATGGAGTATTTTTAACAGAAGTTAAATGTGGGAATTATTAATTAATTAATTTGACTGAGGTACTGAATCAATTTTATGCCAATCAGGTCCAAGCATAGACCCTTTCTCATGTTAGTAATAGTGTTTTCGATCAAATTAAAATTAAATAACAAAATTAAATTGTTTTGGCCAAAATCACCAAGTAAATAGCAATTTAATAACAAATTAAATTTCTCGCGATGACTGTCAAACAAATTAAAATTATATTAAATTTCGTAAAATTGGCCTAGAAATTTGATATAAATTTGATATGAATTTGATATAAATTTGCTTGGTTTGGCAGCTTCACTAACCAAAGTCTGGCTACAAAACAACAAGTTCAGTCCAAAGATGACCTTGTTCATGCCTATAGCAAAGATATCAACTCATGAAATGCTAATTTGTAGACCATTTGTCGCCATCTAAACAAAGTTCAACTCATTTTGGACTGACACGACCCAGGTTTTGAGCTCTTTCCTCAGGAATTTAGTAATGATTTTAGCAAATTTATATTTAATTGTTATCAAACAACAAATTTGTATCAAATTAAATTTCAGAATTTGGGTACCAAGCAAATTAATAGCAAGTTATTTTCTTCTGAAGGCTGAGCAAGCAATTTAATAGTTATTTAATTTCAAAATAAATTTACTCGGAAACACTAGTTAGTAACAAACAACTGTTTTACCAGCATTTTTTAAACTGAAAACTGGCTTTGAAAAATTATGTATATATGTATTTTATGTACATATTTTTTGAACAAATAGATATACATATTATGTATATCTATTCGACTTCGGAAAACATATACATATGTATATGTTATCTATTCCTGAAATTCAATATTTTGCCAACGGTAGTACCAATACGGGCAATTTTGCTGGGGCAGGGTTACCGAAAACCGATAAGGATAAAGAAAACAAATTCTACAAGCAAAAAAATTAAAAGATACAGTAGGTACCTGATGACGTTCGGCAACGGCATGGCTGGTGGGACAGTAGGGGAGGCCTCTAACAGGGCCTATTTCCTGATCACAGGATGTTTGTCCGATGTAATCATGCTCGTTAGAGGCAGTGTTTTGGGCTTGCGGATCAGTGGCTTCTTGGCCAAGTCCTTCTACTTTTACCAAAGCGGAGTCGAGGTATTTATTTGCAGCACAAGCTCGTCGACCTCTGCCAAATGCTTTTCCTTCCCTCTCGATGCTTTGAGTCGCAATTTTCGCCCAATACAACGGTTTTCTCTGCGTTCTTTTGCGACCAGACATTTTTTCTAAGATGCTATCAGAGTTTTCCACACGAATTCAAGGCCAAACTCATTTTTCTCTTCTTTTTTTTTATTTATTCTTCTTTTTGCGACTCATAAAATCACTCATAAAATCGGAATCATAAATATGAGTGCGCGCAAAACGTTGTGAAACCGACTTTATGAGGACTCATACTATGAGCTCATATTTTCATAACTCATAAAATCATAATTATGAACGTTTTATGAAATAGGCCCCAAATCGAACAAAAACAAACACGTTCAAATGCACATAAACAGTTATTGTGACTCGTAGAGCTGAACACGAGCAGACATTGCTAGACACCCCTAAATCCGTTTCAAGCACACTGACTTGATGGTCCAGACCGGACCTATTTCTTCTTCCTTCCGAAAATTTCGAGCTTCAGCTAGTAGTTCAGTTTCCTCCAGGAACTGGCCGCTGATTTTTTGTTCACACTGAAACAGCTAAATATGTACGTAGTTTCTTATGTGAAGCGATGCTAAATCGTAGGAATACAAAGCGTAATTATGGGAATCAATCCACATCCATATCGAGTAAAAACCAATAGCCGATTTAAAAGGACAGGGAAATTTTAATTTCAAAAGCCGATATTATTTCTCTTTTCCTACTTTTGTGAAAAGATTGTGGTCGTGCAAAAGGGTTCTACGTTTAAGTCAGTACGCACTACTGTCGTAACAGGTCATCGTCAAAGAAGGAGGGGTTTGGTTGGAGTTTGAGCCCGGGTGGCCGGGATGGTCTTTCTTCTGCTGAGCTCAAATTTCGGGACTAAAAGTCGCTGAAAAATCGGTTAAAAGCGTAAAGCAGGCTAAAAACCACTAGATACCGCTCTAGATAGTTTTACATTTTGGGCTCTACGTAGATGGTTTTAAATGTTAGAAAACACTGAAATCTACCGAAAAAGACGAAAACTATCTAAACAACATCTAGGAGGTCTTGGGAATTTACCAGGCACCACAGAATGTAGTTGAGAATGTAGTAGTTTATACGTAGTTGAGAATGTAGTAGTTTTTAGGACGGTTGTATTCCTGACATAAAGGGCCGTCGATATAAACTTTAGCTATTCTAGTAGGGGAGCGGGTTGGAGTACTTTCTATTGGGTTCTCTTATTTTGTAATCGTTTTTATTACAACACCTCCATCGAAATCGGAAGTGAACCCAACTCATAAAGCAACCCCTGCGTACATTACATACGACTGCAGAAAAGTGAAAAACACTGCTTCAACGTGTTTAGTTTTAGGTTTTATATCGCATTCTGGGAAAAGTTTTCATTTTCTATCGCTAAAAAGTTTTCAGGCTAGAATCCCTGGCATATTGACAGTGGCATATGTATAATGTACGTATAAGTGGAATATATGTACAGTGGCAATGGGAATAACTACTAGCTTGTGCAGTTATAAACAGTTTTACAGAAAAGTAATACAATGTCAAGGTATATTAGGTCTAAAAGCTTGCCACATGTAGCAAATAGCGCGCAGAGAGGCCAAAAATAATGGTGCCTGCCTTAGCAGGGAACGCGTTGCGCTGCTGTCTGCTGACCCAGTTTAAAGTGGCGGCGCCCACTGCCTAAGCCGGCCAGCCTGACGGATCGATTAGTTGGCCAATCAGCGGAGATGGCCGGGTACGACATTTAGTGTCGCATCTTGGCAAGTGTGGCGGTGTGGTCAGGGTTGGGTAGCTGTTAAAAACACGTTATTAACACGTGTTATTAACACGTTAATAACACGTTATTAACATGAGGCTTGTAAATAATTCGAATTAGTGTAAAAAATTATTTTAAGCTTCCCGCAAATCGGGATGCATCCAGCGCTTCATAGAATGATTATTTACCGTACTTCTGCTAGTTATTGAGACCTTCAACAGTCTGACTACAAACTTAGTATAGTAAACACATGGACGACTAAAAAACTACTGGACAAGAATCGACCCCAACGCCCGTTTCCACAGTAGGCCTACTTTCAAAGGGCTGTATCTTTGGAACCGTTCGACCTACAATCAATATAAATACATCTTTAGAATCGCCACGGCGTGGGGAATCCAATTCCGTGCTCAAATCGCTTCCATAGTGACCAAATAAAAAGTTCATTTTTTTCCATGGCGCAAATTAGGATTACCAAGCAACGTTGCGCAGATTAGAATGCAAATTCAACCAGAGCTCAAGCCCCTCTACAACTTTGGTCATGAAGCCCAAAACCCTCTGACGCATCTGTAAGAAGTTATTCGCAAAAATCTATTTATTCATTATAAATAATAGCTCAGACACTGTACCATGAAAGCAGGACCATTTTAAGGGCATCTTTCCTTACTATCAGCGACTACGTCCAAACTTTGTTATCTTGGCTTGCGCACTGGGCTTAATACCAGAAATAGAGAAATAGTGAACTTCTTGACCAGGTTTTTGCACATGCAGTTGAAAAATTTAGTCAAGAATTCGGGTGAACGAGTGACTCTGCAGACAGGAAAGCTCAGACACGAGAATGTCCAGCAACTGGAAATCGTCTTCTAACAGCAAAAAGACGGTTTCAACCATACATGTATTAGGGGGTTTGGGGGGCGGTTATTGCCTGCTGGAAAGGCCAACCCTAGAGATGCAACCGTAAACCGGTATTATCCGGTATATACCGGATTATCCGGTATTTTTTTGGGTCTATTCACTATCCGGTATCCGGTATTCATAATACCGGATATTTTAGATGGTAGGTGTACAGCTCTGCAACTGTTCCATCCATTCCATGTAGTATTGTGTGTTTTTAACTGAAATCACTTAAGCTCCGTTTGTAAACAGTCAGTTTCTCGTTTACTCTGCATAATGACCAGGGATAGTTAACTACCGGTACAACATAACAGCTACACCAGTGCTACTTGTACTAAATAACTCCACCATACTATCTCTTAAACACGCGGAAAGTTCAAAATTTCAGATTTGTTTTGATTGACAGCAACTTTTCAGCCTTATCTAGCCTATAGCCAACCGGCTTCTTCTCTCATCATAGATGTTCTGTTGCACTGTAGGGTCAGGCACCTCATCATTAATGTACTGTCTGTACTGATCTTTGTCACGTCTCAGATAATTAATCATAGAACCAGTGCACTGATCCTTTCCTCTTGAGATAACGCGTTCGTGAACATTAAAAATAGAGTGTCCATCCTCCGTTTCAGCGAAAAAACGCCAAATTTTACCTCTTTTCTCTTTCGGCATAACGATTTACTGTTTACATAATCAACTAAACCAGTTTTAGCAATAAAAAATGAAGAAATTCGACCTTTTCTTGAAGAAAAAAGAAATTTCTATCTAACTTTGATTCCTATTTGCTACACACCTGACGATTCTAAATTATCCGGTATTATCCGGTATTACCCGGTATCCGGTCTTCTGAAAAATTATCCGGTATACGTTATCCGGTATCCGGTATTTTATTTTACGGTTGCATCTCTAGCCAACCCCCTCACCCCCCCCCCCGCGAGACAGGTTAAGGGACCCCTCTACCCGACCCATGAGAGTGATTCGGAATCTGGTCTTTTCAGTCGGTTACAGACCAGTGAATGATTCACTGTTTTCATAATGCTGTTGCACTGTTATGTTTCTATATAAAACTGCAATACCCTTTTAAAAGATTACCTTATGGCCATGAAATAGTGTTTACTAGGCTTTTGCCATGCTGCTGGAGCAAATTCAGGCGTTTTTGAATTTTTAACAGGTTTTTATGTTAATAACACTGTTATTAACGTTATTAACACTGTTAATAACAGGTCTGAATTTTTAACTGTTAATTATACAACCCTGGGTGTGGTACACTTGCGCGTATATATCCAACTATTATCCGCCACGGTGGCGGATAATTCAAGTGATCGTACGTGGCCCTTTCCCCCGTGGCCAGTCACCCCCGCACCGCGCTCACACGACTGTGACTAAATTCATCACATAATAATAGTTTATTTAGCGTTCCTTTGCTGAGTTCGGCCTACTGTTGCTAAGTAAATTTATTTTAAATATAATTAAATTATAATTTACTTACCACATGCCCAGAGAAATATAATTAAATTAAAATTTACTTACCATATCTGAGAGAAATTTAATTTAATTATAATTTACTTACCACATTTAATTAAATTAAGTACATTAAGTATATTTAAAATAGGCCTGAATTTGGTGACTAACACCTTCAGCTTTGCTTCCAAATAAGCAAGGATGCTATGACAGTTATCAGAATGAAAACCAAACGAGGGTATCACAGGTTACGTCAACAACAGACATGGACAAAGGGAGTTAAGGGCGAGGTGATTTACCCGGCTCAGGCTCTGACCTACTGCCCCTCAGGCTACCGCTACCCCTTCAGGGTATTTTGGAAGAATATTTTAATGAAAGTATGGCCAGGTTAGGTGTGAATGAGCTCAGACTAGCTTATTTCAACCTATTCAAACGAAAAATTAGCCAAAAAACCATAATTCTAGCGAAAAATCGGACTTTTTAGCTTACCATCCTCTCAACCCCCCATCAGCCGCCGTTACACCCTGCAGCCAGCCCCTTAGAATTGAAAAATTTTCATCTAGCAGTCGAAATGATAGCCCATGTCTGTCAACAGTAATGATGACAGTTGGTCAGAATGCATCCAATCGAAAGAGGCTTTCCAGTCAGTTTCTGCTTGCATCCACAACAGACAATGCCTGTGAGACTGAGCATATGCTATCGCATAGCAAAACTGGCTGAAAAGTCCTGCTATGCACTTTTTGCTCAGCAGATAAAACGGAGTAGTTTGTTTTGAGGGAGATTAATAGAAACCAGCGCAAAGACGAAAGGCGGTGGGCGGGCGGGGATCCCGGGAAAATTGTACTGTAAGCTTGCCAATGAAAGGTATAGATACCGAATGCACACTCACATGCAACACTTGCATTTTGCAAAAAGGGTCAGCAGTAGCTAGGCTTGTGTAAGTAAATTAAGTATATTTTAAGTAAATTAAGTAAATTATTTTTGGTAAGTATAATTTGCAAATTATAATTATAATTAACTTTGCCTGTTTTCGTAGAAATTTAATTTAATTATAATTTACTTACCAAATAATTTACTTGTATTAGTAAATTTCTAAAAAATATAATTAAAATTATAATTATAATTTACTTAGCAACAGTAGTTCGGCCTCTTTATATTTCAGATAAAGCGATTATATTCTGTTAATTTGGTGCTGATTTTTTGTTCTCAGTAAAGTCACGTTACTACGATTATTTATTGCATGCATACAAACAACGTAACGTATGATGTGATAGAACAAAATGCTTTCTATTTTCGGCGTCTCTGACTGCTGTTCTGCTCCAGTTGTGTAACTACATGTACATGTACTTAGTTTCTTGCTCAGCTTTACACTTAGATGGGTTGTCTCGAGCGGGATCTGTCCGAACGTTAGGTTTTATGTCAATTGCTTCGTGCTCACTAACTTCGACTGCATTCGAACCTACCAACAGCACTTGCACAAACCGAACCAGCTGAGACACAAGAGGATACAGTGTACATAAATTTGCAGTGGCAACGACAAGCCCTTCTTTAACCGATTTTTCTCGAAACCGACTGACTGGTTTACTACATTATATTTAGAAACGGGCAAAACGCATATGATACAGTACGGTAAGGAAGGATACACGACACGACCAACAATATTTCGGCTAATCGGTACAACAAATAAAAAACATTGCACAGGTCAAATAATCACGATAGAGCACAGGATACAACAGCACAGCACGGCTAAACTCACAGTAAGCGAAAACCTTAGCATTGCACAGTACTGTTTCCCAGTTAATTAATTTACTAAATAACTTGCTATTAACTTGCTTGTAACTGTCAGAAATTTTATTTACTAGCTATTTACTTGCTAGACACTGCAATTTCAAATTTAGTTTGTTATTAACTTGCTATTTGCTAGAAATTTGTTATCTATTTGCTATCAATTTGCTAGAATTTGCTACAAATTTTTCGCTAAACCAAATAATGCCTGCAAGATTTTCCGATTTGTAAGATGACCACAATTACTATAAGATCATGGTTTTCAAAAGGGCGTCATAAGTGACCGACTTGGGCATTTTCTTGTTTGTCTTGTAAGGGAAAACCCCGGTACCGTTTAAAATCAAAACTATAGATTATATCTCAGTTTCAACAAGCTGAACAAGCAACTGCAGAAAGAGAAGCACCAGCAACTCTACATAAGTTTATGCCTAACATGAACACATTCACATTCATTTCAGTTTTCTATTTGCCGAATCTACTGCCAGTCTAGAGACTGACTTTCGTCCATATGTACTTGGCTATTAGCCCTACTTTAGCCATATGCGTAGCGTAACCAACGTTGGGTCCATGGACCAACCTGGCAGTACATTAGGTCCCAGGCCAAGCTTGGAAAGATAGGGATAATGGATGAATATGTCTGAAGCTAGTAAATTCCTAGTAAATTGCTAGCAAATTGCTAGCAAATTTTTCGCTCCCTCAATCCGAAATAAACTAGCTATTTATTTGCTAGGCGGCGCTTTGCCAAAATTAACTTGCTACGAATTTGCTATTTGCTACCCGATTTCGCCCAAAAATAAATTAACTTGCTATTTGTTATTAACTTGCTGGGAAACAGTATTGCACAGCAAGAATTCACCCGTTTCATGGTCATTAACAGCGCAAGACACAAAACGTAAAGCATAGTTACCAACCAAAAGGAGTCATTCAAATCGGTTGAGATTTGCGGTTGCAACAGCGAAAAATCTGCTGGGTTGTTTTTTTTAGCGTACCCTGTATATTGCATCGTCGATCAATTAAGACACGCAGAGTACTTGCATTAACAGGAAAAATGGAATATTTGACTGTTGATACAAAATCAATTGTATTTATTTATCGATAGGTATCGCACTAACTGCTGATGCTGAAAAATTACCCAATGATAACAATAACCCAATCATGAAACACTAATGTCAGCTCACTATTTTAGATTAAAATACTTACCGCACAATCCGCACTTCTTTCCGGAGCCTTTTAGTGGTTTCCTGCTCAACTTCAGTTGTTCGTGTTCTTCTGGGTGCTGTTTATTCCGATGTTTCAACAGCCCGCTTCTGTACGCATAACTCAGACCACATAATTCACATTGATACTGCTTTTTATGCCCCTCTTCATTGTTCGCCATGCTCTAGTCTGCAATTTTACTGCAAACAACACTGCCAAGAAAGCAAAGACAATTTTCGTCACTCTTGCCCTTGCTTGCAGACGCAGCGCAGCGAAATAATCGATTGTGCCGCGGACTTGATTGTGGCGGATATTACAGAAGCGTTGAATTTTGAATTATCCGCCACCGTGGCGGATAATAGTTGGATATATAGGCGGTTACTAAAATTCGCAGCTCGCAGCCATTCGCAGCTTCGCATCCCAGTCGCACCCGTTCGAATCCGCCGGGCGCCAACTCTAAAACATCGATGCGAAGAAAAAAGAAGTAAATAGAAAAAAGTTTTCCGACCTCTTTTTCGGTTTTCCTCTTGGGTTTCCAGCAGAGAGAGGCTGTTGATGTATATTTGATGTGTACAAAGTCTTTGCATTAAATAAAAGATGAGGCGGTCACGTCAACAAGTGCAACGTGGTTCTCCACGATCACAGTCTAAGCAAACGACTGTTGACGCTAGCTTCAACATAGTCGAAGAAGGTACTAAATAGAACCTCCATAAATGGCACACTCACGGTGACCTTGAAAGCGTCCCAACTAACTAAGCAAAAACCGGCAAAAGTTTATTAAACGTCCTATTTATAGAGGGTCACACCCGGCGTGGGGGAAGGGGGTTTTCCGTCAGGTGGGTGGTTGTTGTTGTTGTATCTACCCAGGAAACTGCAGCTAACAGGAACCATCTGCGTTCCCATGAAAGGTGTTACCATTTGGGGACTAGCCAGGGTCGACCTGGGGCCGTATTTATAGTCCACTCTACATTGACCCCGAAGGGTATGCAGAGATGCCCCGGAGGCGGTAACATTGGACCCCTCAGGTGGGTGGTCGAGGGTGGTTTCGCCCAGAGGGGGGTCCAAAATTCAAAAAGCTCCAGAACGCGTGGAAATGCGTTTTAGCTGGTTTTTTCAATAAGGAGGCTAAAAATCGCAATTTTAAGCTGCCAAATAGCGTTTTAGTAGAGCTAGTTTCAGTATATTTCAATATAATTTTGTTCTTTTAAGGTTATTCTCTAATATTCTGACAAATTAACAAATTTTCGACCTCATTTTCTTTGATTTTGCTAAAAAAAAGTATATATCAGTTAAAGATCAAAACTGAGTTTCAGTAAGGAAAACTATGAAAAAGAGCCGAAAAGTGCTAAATTTTGCTGCCTGACCTTGTGTCTCTTCCTTCTCTATAGCAGTTGGCTACTCCTAGACCGAAAGGACGAAAAGTTACAACAACAACAACAACAATGATTTGGACTCAGCCGATTATTTTAACGAAAAAAAGCGGGCCGGGCCGAAAATTCCGCCCCGAGCGCATCCCTAGTTCGATTTAATGCGAAATTTTAGGCCCAAAATTTGCCAGTTTCAGTTAATAATAATAATTGCTTTTCCCCTAAAATGTTAGGGGTAATACACTGCCAGGCTTCCTTCCTCGGTTTCTGCAGCATTGCATACATTTTCATTGCGTTACCCAAATGTCCTTCATCTGCTCCGCTCGCACCATCACACATACTATGTCCTCACAACTCTACGTTTTGCTGTCTCGTAACGTAATCCGACATTTCTGATTCCATTTTCGCGCAATTTTATCATCAAATAAATCTTCGCATCGATGTTTTAGAGTTGGCGCCCGACGGATGCGAACGGGTGCGACTGGGATGCGAAGCTGCGAATGGCTGCGAGCTGCGAATTTTAGTAACCGCCGGATATATACGCGCAAGTGTGTGGTACTGGTAAGCTCGGCGTGAGAAATAGTTCGTCTGTGCTTCTCACGTTGTTTGTTGTTAAGGGATGGGCGCCCAGTTGACCAAAGCGTTCGAAGCTTACTGCTCGCGGCAAAGAGAAATCAACAAGCGCAACCAACGTGTCATGGTTAGTAGATTTTTTGGATCAGGTGTAGCTGGGGGGGGAAATCAGGAACCGATCCCAAACAGAAATTAATGTGTTTAATGATCACAATTAATTATAAATTAACGAATTCTATCGATAAATATCGATTATCGAAAATTTTTTTGGCAAAATTCCAAAATTTCAAAATCGTCCAAAATGGTCATGTCATATATCATTTGAAAGCCCTTCGCCTGACGAGTCTAATGATCACTACATCAGCATAGGGAACGCCTCGGGGGGCCTGTTTTGCCAAATATAAAAGTACCCCTAGAGACCATACATGTGCATGGTCCGCGGCTCAGGGAGGGATGGCCAGGTCTCAGTGCGTAGTTGCCTGGATATAGGTGCAAATTTTAGGTGGGAAATTCAAATTTTGGCGGGAAATTTGAATTTTTGCCCAAAAATTTGGCGGGATATTTGAATTTTGTCCAAAATTTTGGCTAAAAATGCGAAATTTTCGGCTAAAATTTAAAAATTTGCGGTAAAAATCAAATTGCCAAAAAACCACTTTTCTGATAGAAACATTGCCAAAAAATCGAAATTTTCCAGGAAAATTTGAAAAAATTTCGGGTTTGGTGCGTAGTTGCCTGGAGGAAGGGTGCGTAGTTGCGTAGTTGCCAAAATTGATTTCTGTGGCTTAAAAACGCATCTGGAGGCTTTCTAGCAGCCTCTAGCAACGTTTGGTAGATTTTTATTTTCGTCCCCCCCTGGGCACCCCCTGGGCACCCCCATGCACATGTATGCTAGAGACGCATCAGTATAGGCACGCTCCAGAGGGCCTGTTTTCCAAGTATAAAAATACCCCTAGAGGGACGCATCAGTATAGGCACGCTCCGGAGGGCCTGTTTTTCAAATATAAAAATACCCCTAGGGGGACGCATCAGTATAGGCACGCTCCAGAGGGCCTGTTTTAAAAACATAAAAATACCCCTAGGGGACGCATCAGTATAGGGCACGCTCCGGAGGGCTTGTTTTAAAAACATAAAAATACCCCTAGGGGGACGCATCAGTATAGGCACGCTCCGGAGGGCCTGTTTTCCAAGTATAAAAATACCCCTCGAGGGACGCATCAGTATAGGCACGCTCCGGAGGGCCTGTTTTTCAAATATAAAAATACCCCTAGGGGGACGCATCAGTATAGGCACGCTCCAGAGGGCCTGTTTTAAAAACATAAAAATACCCCTAGGGGACGCATCAGTATAGGGCACGCTCCGGAGGGCTTGTTTTAAAAACATAAAAATACCCCTAGGGGGACGCATCAGTATAGGCACGCTCCGGAGGGCCTGTTTTCCAAATATAAAATACCCCTAGAGACGCATCAGTACGGGACACGCTCTGGAGGGCCTGTTTTTCAAATATAAAAATACCCCTAGGGGGACGCATCAGTATAGGCACGCTCCAGAGGGCCTGTTTTCCAAATATAAAAATACCACTAGAGACGCATCAGTATGGGACACGCTCTGGAGGGCCTGTTTTCCAAATATAAAAATACCCCTAGGGGTACGCATCAGTATAGGGTACGTTCCGGAGTCGTATAGTCATAAGAAAGTTAATTAATTAATGTACAGTCCATTTCTGACCTTCCCTGATTCCCCCCCCCCCCCAGCTACACCTAACCCGATTTTTTGTTTCTGCCAATCTTTCTTCTTTGGGTTAGGTGTAGCTGGGGGGATCAGGGAAGGTCAGAAGTTGATTATATATTAATTAACTAACTTTCTTATGACTAGACGACTCCGGAACGTACCCTATACTGATGTGTCCCCCTAGGGGTATTTTTATACAGGGTGTGTCAAAAAAAAACAACCCAGCAGATTTTTTGCTGTAGCAACCGCAAATCTCAACCGATTTGAATGAATCCTGCTTTAAATGAAAGATAAATAAATTCCTGAACGACTGCTGTAGCTTTTATTGAGATGCGTTGCTTAGTTCCTGAGATAATTGCTTTCAAAATTAAAACAGAGATTTTGGCAGTGCACAACAGAGATTAATACAACCCAGCAGATTTTTTACTGTAGCAGCCGCAAATCTCAACCGATTTCAGTGAGTCCTATTTTATATGAAACATAAATTAATTCTTGAAAGTTTGGTGAAGCTTTTATTAAGATATGATGCTTGGTTCCTGAGATATTTGCACTTAAAGTCAAAACAGATTTTGGCTATGAACAAGAGCGATTTTTATTATTCTGTTGCACTTCATGATAAAACCGATTCCTACTGCTCAGGGCTAACGTAACGAGGTTTTTCTGGTGCCACACATGCTTGGTTACTTCATTTGTAAAAGTCTTTTTGCCCCTCAGCAGTAGGAATCCGTTTTGTTGTGAAGTGCAACGGAATCGCTCTTGTTCACTGCCAAAATCTCTGTTTTGAGTTTGAAGGAAAATATCTCAGGAACTAAGCATCCTATATTAATAAGGCCTTCACCAGTCTTTCAAGAATTTATTTATCTTTCATTTAAAGTAGGATTCATTCAAATCGGTTGAGATTTGCGGTTGCTACAGCAAAAACTCTGCTGGGTTGTTTTTTTGACACACCCTGTATTTAAAAAACAGGCCCTCCAGAGCGTACCTATATAGGGTAAGCCGGGTAATTCGGCACACCATTTTCAGTTTTTCAAAAATATCTCGGCCCAACTTAGCAGCAGTAACCTGGTTTTCGGTCCTGAATTTTTCAATTTTTCTTAGTTACGCTGTGCAAAAGGTTTGAAGCCATTCCGACCATTCTACAACTAATGATGGCGAGCGATTCCTTTTTGATTTTATTCGTGTGCCGAATTACCCCGGGGCAATTCGGCACAACGCGGAAAATTTGATTTTGAAGCCTAAACACCCCCATCTTAAGGAATGCTACGATTAGAGCCACTTCATCCAAGTCTGTAGTACAATTTTTGCCAGCATTCTACAATTGTAGCGGCTTTTACAGCTTTCTAAACGTTGAGATGAAATGATCCCCACATAAGTTGGTTATTTCTACTTGGCAATCGAAAAAGGCAGAATTCTAGCGTTATACTTTCATGGAGCTCTTGTTTGAAGGTTTCTAGCTTTTGCTTCAAGCAGAAAACCTACTTTGTATGTATGCTTGAAGAAATGCGTAATTTGCATACACACAAAAACATGCTAAATCGAGCCTTCGTGTAAAAAATTTCAATGTTTTCAATCCTATTAACACCGCTAAACGCTTACTCACCAGGATAATAAACAATTTGCAGTAGATTAACAATTTTTTGATTAATTAATTAAAATTATTAATTAGTTAATTAATTAACGTAAAATATCATGTTACTGTGTAAATCAGCATGGTGATGCTTAAAATACATAAACTAAGCAAAAACAGCCGTTTTTGAACAAGATTTTATAAAAAAATCGATGTCAAAATGGGCATGTGCACTTGTGCCATCTTGCCCCCATTTCGTTCTCAACAACTACTGCACCGATTTCAGTGAAATTTTCACGAAAACATATTTGCATGAAACCAACTTAATCGCAGATTTTTAATCTGACCGAGCTCTTATAGTTTTAGGTTTATTCAGCTTCGAAAATTGACTTTTTTGAGCGAGTGCCACATGATTGGCTGTAACTCTAGACTAAGTCCATATACAGAGCCACTATTTTGCATGCAACATCTTCACACAATAAGCTTTATAAAAAAGCAATAAGCACCCAGCTAGCTTCTTTCGTTCTGGCACAATATTCCAATGAAAAATTTTGTGCCGAATTACCCCGGCCTACTACGTATGCGTATCTGGGGGTACCTTTATATTTGGCAAAACAGGCCCCCCGGACCGTTCCCTAAGCTGTTTTAGTGATCATTATTAGACTCGCCAGGCGAAGGGCTTTCAAACGATATATGACATGACCATTTGAGACGATTTTGAAATTTTGGAATTTTGCCAAAAAATAATCGATAATCGGTAATCGATAGAAATCGTTAATCAGGGTTCGTGCAGGTCAGGGAACTCAGGGAAAAGTCAGGGAATTTAAAAATGGTCAGGGAGTCATGGAAAAGTCAGGGAATTGATCGACAATCAAAATTTCGACCGGAACCGGAACTGGACCGGAACTACCCAAATTCCGGTGGAACCGGAGCCGGAACTTTTTTAGTGGAGGTTAAAAATATGAAATTGCTTCGAGAACCAAAAATATTAGCTGAAAACTGCAGGAGACAATTACAGGGTGATTTACGAAAGCTAGAACAGACACAACTGCCATGGAAATATTACTGTTTTCCTGTCGTGTTTATGCACCAAAACATTGATTGCGGCGGTTTAGTGATTTCTTAGCGAATGCTTCATTCCCTTACAGAAACCCACACGCACCCTTGATGATTTTGCCTTTTTTGATTTGGCTCCTACTCTTAAGACTTCTGCTTTTTTATATTTCAGCCTTAAAATATCGAATACAACTACAATTTTCCATCTGAAACTACGTACTATAAAATGTTAAGCACCATTTGGCCTGCAGTAATTTACCGACATTTAGCAGCTTTGCTTTTAAAAAGAGCGTAAAATCAAAAAGTTCCGGTTCCGGCACCCATCAGCACCGGAACGGGACTGGAACCGGAACCGGAATTCCGTTCCGGTATATCGCTAATGGTAAGTATGTTTACACCACATAGTCTCTTGGATAAAAAAATTGAGATAAATAAAAAAATTTTCTTGCTGCTTGGCGCTGTTCTTCCTTATTGGGTTTTTAAATTTTTACTGATTTGAGTAAATTTCTTAGAATGACGTGTGTTATCTACAGTGTTGGCCAAAAAAACGATCGCCTGGCTTTTTCCCGAGTTTTCCTTCCAAATATGTTCAAATGACCGCCATAACGTCAATTTTCAACCAAATTAAAAGATTTTTGGCACGATTATTTTTTGTCAAGAGTTTGTTTTGGCCAAGTCCTAGCCTGCTAGCCTTCTGTAGCCTGGAGTTATGCCCTTCCAAATCAAAGTGACCCGAATTTTCAGACATAAATTTTTTAATATTTTTTTTAAAGTTTAGTATTGTTAGTAACTAACCAGGTAAGACTACCCGGCACGGGGGCTGAACAATCAACACGCCCCATGCCCCAGATGCAGCAATCAGCATGCAACGATAACAAACTGGCCGCACCAGGACATACGCCCCAGGGGACGGCTGTGTAGATGGGCCAAGAGGCGCGCCCAATTCCTCATTGGCACGGATAAGACGGCCGGCCTCAGACAACACCAGGTCAGAGTAGTGAGTCAGCGCGTTTAGAAGTTCAGCTGGCACACGCGCCACACCCCCCCCCCCTCTTCCCACACCACCCCCCCCCCCCGGGGCCGCCCCCCTCCCCCCCCCCCCACCCCCCCCCGGTCCCAACCACTCGACCAACTGTGTTGGCCAGACATAAATTTTGCACACATATCTAACAGTCAGAGAGACTAAGCCATAGACGAATCGGTTCCTTTTATGGCTTACCTCTCCGACTATGGCTATGATGTTCCATCGATGGCTATTGAACGTCTACTTAGCCATACATGGATACTTAGCCCTCTATGGCTACTTAGCCCTCTATGGCTACTTAGCCTTCTATGGCTACTACTCTTCCACAGCATAGCCAACTATGGCTATGTAGCCATCTATGGCTACATAGCCATCTATGGCTACGTAGCCATAGATAGCTAAAAAGGCGGGGCCTCCTCGAGTTTAGCCATAGATGGCTACATAGCCATAGATGGCTACGCATCAACATAGCCATCTATGGCTACATAGCCATCTATGGCTAAAAGTGTGGGGCCACCTCGATTTTAGCCATAGATGGCTACATAGCCATAGATGGCTATGTAGCCATAGATGGCTATGTAGCCATAGTTGGCTACCGCTGTTTCACAGCATAGCCAATTATGGCTACTTAGCCATCTATGGCTATGTAGCCATCTATGGCTACGTAGCCATCTATGGCTAAAAGTGAGCGGACCCTGTTTTTGTAGTCATAGATGGCTACATAGCCATAGATGGCTATGTTGATACATATTTGGCTGAAAGGAGCGGGGCCTGCCTTTGTAGTCATAGATAGCTACTTAGCCCTCTATGGCTACCCTGTTTGGGCAGACCAAACTCCGATTGGAGTAGTTTTCTGATGGTTCCCAATGAGCCCCTCACATGACAGGACCGAATGTTATGACTTTTCGTGGTGGGACCCTAACCGGGAAGATTTGTCATCAGTAAGAAGTGCGCCAAATTCAAATCACTCAGGTACTGGCACCTTCTACTGAATCTAAATCGTCTTCATCCTCCAGGCCACCTCTGCCATTCGCTGACTTCCAGATCGTACCAGAACCATTTCGATCATCCAGCCCGCCACTCACGATTTGCACATCATCAATCTTCGCCGAAGTACTATCCTGAGAATCGGCCGATTTGGAGTGGAAGAAGGTGAAGCTGCCGATTTTCCTTCAGCTTTCCACGATTCCCACTCTTCTAGCTTCTCCACTTCTTCAACAAACTCTCTCCTTCCAGCCACACCACTTTGATCTACCTTAAATCGTCTTGCCGAAGTACTATCCCGAGAATCGGCCGATTTGGAGTGGAAGAAGGTGAAGCTGCCGATTTCCCTTCAGCTTTCCACGATTCCCACTCTTCTAGCTTCTGTACATTTTCAACAAAGTCTCTCCTTCCAGCCACACCACTTTTATCTACTTTAAATCGTCCCGCCGAAGTACTATCCCGAGAATCGGCCGATTTGGAGTGGAAGAAGGTGAAGCTGCCGATTTTCCTTCAGCTTTCCACGATTCCCACTCTTCTAGCTTCTGTACTTCTTCAACAAACTCTCTCCTTCCAGCCACACCAGTTTGATCTACTTTAAATCGTCCCGCCGAAGTACTATCCCAAGAATCGGCCGATTTGGAGTGGAAGAAGGTGAAGCTGCTGATTTTCCTTCAGCTTTCCACGATTCCCAATCTTCTAGCTTCTGTACTTCTTTGACATGCTTTCTCCTTTGAGGCACACCTCTTCGATCCACTTCAAATCGCGCCGCCGAAGTACTATCCCGAGAATCGGCCGATTTGGAGTGTAAGAAGGTGAAGCTGCCGATTTTCCTTCAGCTTCTTCGAGGCACACCATTTCGATCCACTTCAAATCGCCCCGCCGAAGAACTATCCTGAGAATCGGCCGATTCGGAGTGGACGAAGGTGAAGCTTCCGATTTTCCTTCAACTTTCCGTTATTTTAACTAGTGCTTCAAATAGAACGTTTGCATCAAATATGCTTACTACAGTATCCGATCCAATCGGGACCATCATATTCAGACTTAGCTAAGCGAGAGCTTTTGATTGAGTACCTACATGCCTATGTTACGAAGCAGCGTTAAAAAGTTAGAAAATTTGCATAAAAAATTTGCATATTCAAAATGTCAATTTTTACGTAGCCATCTATGGCTACATAGCCATCTATGGCTACGTAGCCTTCTATGGCTAAAATGGCTCAATCGTTTTTAGCCATAAAAGGCTACATAGCCATAGATGGCTATGTAGCCATAGATGGCTACATAGAATCCGATAGCCATCTATGGCTACTCTCAAGATGAAACTAAAATTCGCAATTTGCCGATCAGCAATTTCAGTTTCATTTTGAGAGTAGCCATAGATAGCTATCGAATTTTTGTGTAGCCATCTATGGCTACATAGCCATCTATGGCTATGTAGCCTTTTATGGCTAAAAACGATTGAGCCATTTTAGCCATGGAAGGCTATGTAGCCATAGATGGCTATGTATAATTCGATAGCCATCTATGGCTACTCTCAAAATGAAACTGAAATTCGGAATTTGCCGATCAGCTATTTCAGTTTCATTTTGAGAGTAGCCATAGATGGCTACATAGCCATCAATGGCTAAAATGGCTCAATCGTTTTTAGCCATAAAAGGCTACATAGCCATAGATGGCTATGTAGCCATAGATGGCTACACAAAAATTCGATAGCTATCTATGGCTACTCTCAAAATGAAACTGAAATAGCTGATCGGCAAATTCCGAATTTCAGTTTCATTTTGAGAGTAACCATAGATGGCTATCGAATTTTACATAGCCATCTATGGCTACGTAGCCTTCCATGGCTAAAATGGCTCAATCGTTTTTAGCCATAAAAGGCTACATAGCCATAGATGGCTATGTAGCCATTGATGGCTACATAGAATCCGATAGCCATCTATGGCTACTCTCAAAATGAAACTGAAATTGCTGATCGGCAAATTCCGAACTTCAGTTTCATTTTGAGAGTAGCCATAGATGGCTATCGGATTCTATGTAGCCATCTATGGCTACATAGCCATCTATGGCTATGTAGCCTTTTATGGCTAAAAACGATTGAGCCATTTTAGCCATAGAAGGCTACGTAGCCATAGATGGCTATGTAGCCATAGATGGCTACGTAAAAATTGACATTTTGAATATGCAAATTTTTTATGCAAATTTTCTAACTTTTTAACGCTGCTTCGTAACATAGGCATGTAGGTACTCAATCAAAAGCTCTCGCTTAGCTAAGTCTGAATATGATGGTCCCGATTGGATCGGATACTGTAGTAAGCATATTTGATGCAAACGTTCTATTTGAAGCACTAGTTAAAATAACGGAAAGTTGAAGGAAAATCGGAAGCTTCACCTTCGTCCACTCCGAATCGGCCGATTCTCAGGATAGTTCTTCGGCGGGGCGATTTGAAGTGGATCGAAATGGTGTGCCTCGAAGAAGCTGAAGGAAAATCGGCAGCTTCACCTTCTTACACTCCAAATCGGCCGATTCTCGGGATAGTACTTCGGCGGCGCGATTTGAAGTGGATCGAAGAGGTGTGCCTCAAAGGAGAAAGCATGTCAAAGAAGTACAGAAGCTAGAAGATTGGGAATCGTGGAAAGCTGAAGGAAAATCAGCAGCTTCACCTTCTTCCACTCCAAATCGGCCGATTCTTGGGATAGTACTTCGGCGGGACGATTTAAAGTAGATCAAACTGGTGTGGCTGGAAGGAGAGAGTTTGTTGAAGAAGTACAGAAGCTAGAAGAGTGGGAATCGTGGAAAGCTGAAGGAAAATCGGCAGCTTCACCTTCTTCCACTCCAAATCGGCCGATTCTCGGGATAGTACTTCGGCGGGACGATTTAAAGTAGATAAAAGTGGTGTGGCTGGAAGGAGAGACTTTGTTGAAAATGTACAGAAGCTAGAAGAGTGGGAATCGTGGAAAGCTGAAGGGAAATCGGCAGCTTCACCTTCTTCCACTCCAAATCGGCCGATTCTCGGGATAGTACTTCGGCAAGACGATTTAAGGTAGATCAAAGTGGTGTGGCTGGAAGGAGAGAGTTTGTTGAAGAAGTGGAGAAGCTAGAAGAGTGGGAATCGTGGAAAGCTGAAGGAAAATCGGCAGCTTCACCTTCTTCCACTCCAAATCGGCCGATTCTCAGGATAGTACTTCGGCGAAGATTGATGATGTGCAAATCGTGAGTGGCGGGCTGGATGATCGAAATGGTTCTGGTACGATCTGGAAGTCAGTGAATGGCAGAGGTGGCCTGGAGGATGAAGACGATTTAGATTCAGTAGAAGGTGCCAGTACCTGAGTGATTTGAATTTGGCGCACTTCTTACTGATGACAAATCTTCCCGGTTAGGGTCCCACCACGAAAAGTCATAACATTCGGTCCTGTCATGTGAGGGGCTCATTGGGAACCATCAGAAAACTACTCCAATCGGAGTTTGGTCTGCCCAAACGGGGTAGCCATAGAGGGCTAAGTAGCTATCTATGACTACAAAGGCAGGCCCCGCTCCTTTCAGCCAAATATGTATCAACATAGCCATCTATGGCTATGTAGCCATCTATGACTACAAAAACAGGGTCCGCTCACTTTTAGCCATAGATGGCTACGTAGCCATAGATGGCTACATAGCCATAGATGGCTAAGTAGCCATAATTGGCTATGCTGTGAAACAGCGGTAGCCATCTATGGCTACATAGCCATCTATGGCTATGTAGCCATCTATGGCTAAAATCGAGGTGGCCCCACACTTTTAGCCATAGATGGCTATGTAGCCATAGATGGCTATGTTGATGCGTAGCCATCTATGGCTATGTAGCCATCTATGGCTAAACTCGAGGAGGCCCCGCCTTTTTAGCTATCTATGGCTACGTAGCCATAGATGGCTATGTAGCCATAGATGGCTACATAGCCATAGTTGGCTATGCTGTGGAAGAGTAGTAGCCATAGAAGGCTAAGTAGCCATAGAGGGCTAAGTAGCCATAGAGGGCTAAGTAGCCATGTATGGCTAAGTAGACGTTCAATAGCCATCGATGGAACATCATAGCCATAGTCGGAGAGGTAAGCCATAAAAGGAACCGATTCGTCTATGGCTTAGTCTCTCTGACTGTCTAACCTCACGAACCCTTCATCTTATTTTTCCCAAATTTTGCAGGTTAACCAATCTTTATATGGACTAAAGAACCGGAAGAGCTCAGCTTTCTAGCACAACTGGTTAAAATCTGGTGGATATTTACTTTCACTAAACATGAAAAATTAGCATTCTCAAAAATGTGGGTGGTGCCCTGTGAACATATAGCACGGCTGTATTGTATGGCCTAATTTAGGTGTTCATTGTGTTGTGTTGCCTTTGTTGAGGCGATTGCGTGTGTAATCTACCCAGGAACCATAGACGGCCTCTTCCTCAGCATAAGACGTCAGGCGGCCACCCTTCACCACCACTAAGCGGGCATCCAAGAGGGAGGCAGGCTTGAGACCAGGGCTGTTGGGTCGGTTTTTTTCCTCGGTTTTTTTCGTTTTTTTCCGGAAAAAAACCGGTTTTTTTCCTAGGGGCTCGGAAAAAAACTAAAATGCGGAAAAAAACTCAAGTAAGTTTTTAAAGGAAATAGGCACAATAACTGGTTAAATTCGCTTCCAATGCTTTGAATTTACGTTAATAGAAGCCTTACAAGCATTTCCATGGCATAACTTAGCTTTTTTTCGCAAAAAATATTGGTACCATTTTCAGGCAACTTTTATTATTGTATTTTTGGTGTTCTAAAATCAAATTACTACTCTAAAACATGAAATTAGTGCATTTTGTAATAAGACTCACGCTATTTCGTTGAATTCTGCAATAAAAAGCGATTGTTAAAATTTTTCTTCTGTCATCTCGGAAAATAACTTTTGGAAAAAACCGGAAAAAAAACAGGAAAAAAACCGGAAAAAAACCGGCTTGAGTTTTTTTCCGGAAAACAAACAGCCCTGCTTGAGACCAGAGGTTTGAGTCCGAGACCAACAATCACACAGCCAACAGGAACAAGCTGTGTGCCCCGGGAGGAGACATTACCATTTAGGGACTAGCCAGGCTCGACCTGGGGCCGTTTATAGTCCACTCGCGCAGTGACCCCGAGGGGTATGCAGAGCTGCCCCAGAGGCGGTAACATCGGACCCCTTGAGGCGATTGTAATCCATGACGCCATTAGTCCGTATACCCCTGCTTTCTGTACAAGGGATAGGATAACACCCTCATTTTTGAGAATGCTACTGTAATTTTTCACGTTTACTGAAAGGAAAGATCCGCCAGATTTTAACCGATTGTGTTAGAACCTGAGCTTGTCAGCTTCTTTAGTCCTTATAAAGATTGGTTAACTTGCAAGATTTGGAAAGATTTGGTGAAGGGTTCGTGACATACATGTAACAGGGGGACTATCCAACTTGCGCACAACCGATTTGCGCACACGGATCGCGGGCACACCAACTTGTGCACAACCGATTTGCGCACAACCGATTAGCGCACAACCGGTTTGCGCACAACCGATTAGCGCATAACCGAATTGCGCACAACACAACCGATTTGCGCACAATTTTTTTACTTAAACACTTTTACATTTTTTGCAGCACAATATATGTAGTCATAGACACCAACAGTAATTTTACATAACAGTTACATATATAAAAGAGTGATTTATAATACATAATTTTTATAACTGATTGCGCTTTGGCTGTGCGAAGTAGTGCCCTATTCCTCTTATAAACGCCATGCGCTCGATCAAACCCAATTGGTAACGCTCGGCCAGTCTGCGAATTTTGCCATCGATGCGTTCGTATTTTGGATTGCGCCAAACCAGCGCTGCACAAGCGGCCATCTGATCTAGTTGCGTGTTTACCTGAAATTGTTTGAAAAGTCATTTAGAATTTAGTTAGCGATTTCCTTAAATCCACCTGCCTGCACCTTATATTGTTTTGTTCTGAAAGGATGCGTTCCAGGAAAAAAGTAAATGTCTGGATGCTTCCGTTTGTTGAACAACCTGGCCATCTTATTCATCCATTCACTTTCTAGCAAAAGTCTGATTTTTTACATACAATAATAAAAGTTAACTAAGTAACCTAACTTACCGATCTGATGGTACACTTGTGAACATGAAACTGTTGGGTTCTTCTGACGTTCCGCTTTAGCTCGTTCAGCTTCTTGTACACCTCGACACCCTCTGGATCCGGGCGACAGACGTTGTGTGGTGTTGCAACTGACCGAACCAAATTTACATATAACGCTTACACAAGCATGCCTGTACCATTAAGCCTACATTACCATAGCCTTACAACGTATGTACACTACATTCAACACACAACAACACCACTATTACTTTGTGCGCAAATCGGTTGTGTTGTGCGCAATTCGGTTGTGCGCTAATCGGTTGTGCGCAAACCGGTTGTGCGCTAATCGGTTGTGCGCAAATCGGTTGTGCGCAAGTTGGTGTGCCCGCGATCCGTGTGCGCAAATCGGTTGTGCGCAAGTTGGTAGTTCCCGTAACAGGTCATCCGCCAAAGGGGGTTGGGGGCGGTCTGGCGCCGGTCTGGGGGGTCTGAGCCAAGATGTTGGGAGGGGGTGTTGGGCGCTCAAAAATCGAAAAAATCGTAATTTTTTGGCTAAAAATCGCGAAGTTGGGCTGAAATACAGCTAAAAAGTGCTGTTTTGCAGGCGATTTTTGGCAATTTTTGTGTCTGAAAATTGCAAAAATTTGCTCAAAAATTTACTTGCCAGAAAAATCGGAGGGGGGTTCGGCGAAATCGTCTTGGGGGGTCCCCCATCTGGGGGGGCTGCCCTAAGTGGGGGCGGCAGCAGTGGCGTATCCAGGATTTTGGAAACTGCTGCAGAGCAGGAAGAGACAGAAGGTCCGGCAGCCTCCTTAACAACAACCCTCCCCTTTTGCTGTCGGTGGGTGCAAGACAGCTACGGTTTGGTCCACATTTATCTACTTGACTTTCGACGGCCTGGGTTGGGCTTTGTGTCCACTACTTCCCATCGCCTCGACAAGTTTCGAACCCACAAACACACCGCTTCCACAGGTGCCGGAGCCGCCGTGACAAACTGGAGAGCGCAAACTACCCATGGCCAAGACGCGACATGTATGAGTATTATAGGGACAAGTATTTTTACAGGGTTCATACGGTTCAGGTAGGTCAAGGAAAAGTAAGGGAATTTCAGATCTGGTCAGGGAAAATTATAGGGATTTTTTTAAATTTTCTCGTCCTAGTTGGGCAGCGGCCCAACCAGGCCTCATCAAACTCTGAAACTGTTAATTGCTGTTAATTTTACGCCAAAAACCACCTTTTAAATGCGTTTTTGAAAGCAATTTTTTCAAAATTTTCTCGCCCTGATTAGGCTGCGGCCCAACCAGACCTAATCAAACTCTGAAACTGTTAACTCTTGTTAACTGCATGCTCGGGATACCTGTTGAAATACGCTTAGTTTTGAATACCAAATTCCCTCTTTTCTTTTAGAAAATTATTGTGTATGCTAAAGTCCATGTCAAAAAAGAGCGGACTGGCGGTTTTTTGCGAATAACTCGTTATCGGTGCGTCGGAGCGCTTTTTACCTCATAGCCAAAGTTGTAGAGGGGTCCGTGCTCGGTATTGTGGTGCAACCTAATCTGCGCAACGCGCCATGATAATGCTAATTTGCGCAACGATAAAAAATCAACTTTTTCTGTAGTTCTGATGGACACGAGTTTTTTAGTGAATTATAATCTGCAGACCTCGGGGATTTCAAAAATGTATTCATATTGCTTCTAGGTGGAACGGTTCCAGAGATATACACCATCAAAGTTGGCCGAAAATGCTAAAAATGGCCGTTTTTAGCGATTTTCAGATTTCTGGGGGGATTGAAATAACTCTGGAGCACCTCAACCGATGTGGCTGAAATTCACACATATGGTGTAAAATTTTGTTTTACGTCGATTGAGACACACAAAAACCCTGAAAATTGATCCTGATACAGTAATCCCAGTTTTTCCGAGATTAGGTCATTTGTTTTTTTCTCTGGTTGTATGTAGTAGTTTAAGCCCTCCACTGTGGTCAAAAATGTACTTTTAAGTGTTTTGAATCGTTCTCAGGCCTTTCTGAAGCCATTCGGGTACTGTAGTATGTGGTCCTGGCACGAAAATAACTTTTTATCAATTTACATTGTTCCTGCGGCAAAGAAATGCTCTATAGAGTAGGCACTCAGGGTTTTCATGGTCAGGGAATCCATTGCTGATATAACTATAATCTCTGTGGAATTTAGTGTTTATGTAAGTACTATCTGCAGATGCAACAAATCACAAAATTAGGTACTTGAAAACATTTAGTACGAGTTTGTTTGTCAAAAGTCAAGGAACTTTAGTACTCAGGTCAGAGAAAAGTCAGTGAATTTGGAAAACCCTGATCCGTATGAACCCTTCGCCTTGTGGCGGTTAATAGGAGGATATATACGCGGAAATGAGTTTCTTCAGCGACCTTTTTTGGGCACAAAACAGGTTTTGAGCACTGAAAATCGGCTAAAATCCTGTGTCACTTCCAAAAATGCCTGTTAAAACCCTATTAGTCCTCTGTTACGGGTATGGGGCGAACCGCTTGATAGATAAGTGGGGTCGGGGCAGGAGGCAGACCCCTGTTACATGCATGAAGTGAAGATAGGTAATGTTTTATATGTAACATGTCGTTTGGGGGATACGATCAGTTCGCCGAAATTACTTCGCCGAAAATCAGTTCGCCGAAAAAGTTTCGCCGAAGGTTCAGTTCGCCAAAGGTTCAGTTCGCCGAAAATCAGTTCGCCGAATGATCGGTTCGCCGAAGATTCTAGGAAAATAGGCCCCCAGTCTGAAAAGTACGCTTTTTTAAGCTGAGAGAAAGTGAAGTGAAACCTAGGTGGCGCTGGTGACGTTCCTGGCCGGCCTGGCCCGCCATAATTGTTTGTGTCCATTGTTTGAAATGACCCGAGGGTATAACTACCCCTCCCCAACAAATGACCCTGGTCGACCAGGTCACTCTGCTTGTAATAATCGGACGTTGTGTGCCTTAACTATGGCTGATGCGATTATTAGAACCAAGCGCGGGCGTCTGACCTTCCACCATGAGGGTCATGTGTACATTGTGGACAGGAAAAACAACGATGGTACAACTGTCTACTGGAGATGCCAGCGGCGAGGCGAGGGCTGTAAAGGCCGACTGATTGCTAGTTGTTTGTTCATTGCCTTTCTCTAATGTGGTACTATTCGTGAACGCCATTTCCGTTATTATTGTATTGTATTGTCGCTTCTGTGAAGGCTGCTTGCTTGTGTACATTAGAGTCTGTTGTATTGTCACTTCTGTGAAGGCCGTTTGCTTGTGTATATAAGAGTCTATTGTTTGTTATGTTATTGGAGTTATTATTAGAGTCTATTGTCTATTAGAGTCTATTGTTTGTTATATTACACTGAACAACAAATTTTTTTTACTGGAAATGTGTGAAGTGATTTAGACTAATTTGGGTACGCTGATTTCAAAAATCATAACCGTTTTGCTGTATCACGTCAGGATTTTTAGTAGCAGAAATATTCCCATTGCCTATAAGTCAGGATTTCAATGAAATCATTCTCCATTTATTTCATCATGAATGCTTCAAAATTATAGAAATTACAGAAAAACTCCACTAGGATGTAGTTGGAAATCCTTATGGCATTTGGCTTTGCGCTTGTGCTGCTCTGTGTCAGTTTCACGATGCAGAAACCAGCAGAAGTCGCCCCTCATGTTAGGGTTGTGCCGCCTCTGGTAATGCGTCTCCATGAGTGAAATGTCTTGGTGGAATCGCTTGCCGTGCTCGTCTGAGACAGCTCCCAAGTTGTCAGGGAAGAAGTTCAGGTGCTGGTGTAGGAAATGGATTTTCAGGGACATCCTGGAGCCAAGTTTCCTGAAGGACTCGAGCAGCTGCTGCACTATTTCTTCATAGTTGTCCGCGCGCTTATTCCCCAAGAAGTTGTCCATCACAGCTTTGAAGCTCCTCCACGCTGCCAGCTCTTTGGGGTTTAGAGTTGTTGGAAAAATGACGTCCTTCATGATTTGTTGGATTTGCGGTCCAGCTGCAGCTGCTCGAGTCCTTCAGGAAACTTGGCTCCAGGATGTCCCAGAAAATCCATTTCCTACACCAGCACCTGAACTTCTTCCCTGACAACTTGGGAGCTGTCTCAGACGAGCACGGCGAGCGATTCCACCAAGACATTTCACTCATGGAGACGCATTACCAGAGGCGGCACAACCCTAACATGAGGGGCGACTTCTGCTGGTTTCTGCATCGTGAAACTGACACAGAGCAGCACAAGCGCAAAGCCAAATGCCATAAGGATTTCTAACTACATCCTAGTGGAGTTTTTCTGTAATTTCTATAATTTTGAAGCATTCATGATGAAATAAATGGAGAATGATTTCATTGAAATCCTGACTTATAGGCAATAGGAATATTTCTGCTACTAAAAATCCTGACGTGATACAGCAAAACGGTTATGATTTTTGAAATCAGCGTACCCAAATTAGTCTAAATCACTTCACACATTTCCAGTAAAAAATATTTTTTGAAATTTGTTGTTCAGTGTTATTGGACTTATTATCGCTAGCACTGGTTGCGTTAGGAATAAAAAACGGGCAGTGGTCAGCTACGGTTCTCAGACAGTTGCTACAAACAATTATGTGGCCAGCCAGGAACGTCGCGTTTCAGTTCACTCTCTGATGGTTAAGTCTGAATGAGAAAAATAGGCCCCAAGTCGCCGACAGGCCCTAACTTTAAGCTCTCGTTTCCCTAACTTTGTCAAGTTTAGGATTAGGATTGGAAAGACCAGCTTAAAAAAGCGTACTTTTCAGACTGGGGGCCTATTTTCCGAGAATCTTCGGCGAACCGTACAGTCGGCGAAGTGATTTTCGGCAAACTGAACCTTCGGCGAACTGAACCTTCGGCGAACCGATTTTCGGCGAAGTAATTTCGGCGAACTGAACCCAACCCGTCG
>JASANB010000806.1:0-15712 GCA_030248155.1 Sabatieria punctata | reverse complement strand
TTACGTATTGCTGTGGTAGTGGTAGTGGTGGTTTAGGTGGTGGTTAAGGTGGTGGTGGTTTAGTGGTGGTGGTTTAGTGGTGGTGGTGGTAGTAGTGGTAGTAGTGGTAGTGGTGGTAGTGGTGGTAGTGGTAGTGGTAGTGGTAGTGGTAGTGGTAGTGGTAGTGGTAGTGGTAGTGGTAGTGGTAATGGTAGTAGTGGTAGTAGTGGTAGTAGTGGTAGTAGTGGTAGTAGTGGTAGTAGTGGTAGTGGTAGTGGTAGTGGTAGTGGTAGTGGTAGTGGTAGTGGTAGTGGTAGTGGTAGTGGTAGTGGTAGTGGTGGTGGTGGTTTAGGTGGTGGTTAAGGTGGTGGTGGTTTAGGTGGTTGGTGGTGGTTTAGGTGGTGGTGGTTTAGGTGGTGGTGGTCCACAAGTAATCCATTAATTGGGTGTTTCACAGGCAAGTTGGACAGTTAATATTGGTCAAATTAGGCTTCCAAAGAAAAGTTTTGAAAAAACTAGTGCGATATTTGCAATCTACGCCTAAAGTTTGCCTTGTGCAACAATTTTTGTTCCAATTCAGCACAAAAAAATTTTCGATTTTGACTTTGAGGGCGAATTTCGACCTAACGGTATGAGTCGATTTCGGCTATATTTTGCATGCATGTAGGGAATTTACTAGGCTATATTATATATAAAAACTGGACCTGGCCTAGGATCCTAATGTATGAAAATTTGGTCAAACGTGTTTGTCGGTGTGGCACAAAATTGGTGTAAAACCGCGTTTTTAGCCCATAACTCCGGTACGGAGCATCCAACCGCACTTTAGATACCATTTTCGAAATCTCCGAGTCTGGCAGCATCTGTTTGTGGCCAACTTTCATCCTACGAGCAAGCACGAGCTTAAAATCATGTTTTGAAGTTAGGGTACTTTTTTCTTTTTTTCAGCCTGACCACCCCTACTTTGGAGGGGGGGCCTGGCGCTCTGGGGGGTCCACCGGAGCTCATACTTTGGGGTTCTTATTTTTTCGTTATATACTCTCACATATATCAAAATGACGCAAATCGGTGATGTGACCCTGACCCGATTTGGGGAGGCACTTCCAATTCTCTCAGAAATTGCGTCTTAAATATAGTACCAAGAGTAACTTAGGTGCCTGTCAATTGTGGGCAATATCCATTAAGAGATATAGAGTTTGTTCAACAAGACGTGAAATCACTTCATCTTTAAAGTGGCCCCGCCTTAAGAGCCATTCTCTGAACCGATCGAGTTTCAGTATTCAGACCCAAAAATGAAACTTTGGTGTGGAGGGCTCAAAGTTGGAGGACTAATACTTCTTGATAGGTTATGTAACCACCGCAAAGAATTTCCAGATTCGACGCTCCACGCTCGAGATATGGCCTTCTAAAAATCGGCCCGCTTAACTATGGGACCAAAATTTCGAAATCGAATTTCTGACTTGCTGATCGGAATTCAGACCTAACAAACGGGGTTTTTGCGTAACTTTTTGAGTAGTTTAAGAATCTTTTACTAAATTTAATTTTTGGAAAAAAAATTTTTTTTTCGCCCCCCTATCGGGGGGCATAACTCGTCTGGAACCCCCCCCCCTAGACCGTTCTTTTTATTTCAGATTATTGTAGCGCTATATCTTCGCTACACGCCGGTGTAAAACATTACCGGCTACCGGACGTCAAACACTGAAATATTTGCGTTCAAAAATTAAAAATGCCACATTTTGCATGTTTCACTGGGGTACATAAATTTCCAACTCCATGTTTCAGCTTACTAATTGGAGTTGAATGCTAAAAATTGATGTCTAAGCTGTACGTTTAGAGTAGTTTAAGAAACTTTCATTGAATTTCATTTTTTGAAAAAAAATTTTTTTTTCGCCCCCCCCCCCTATCGGGGGGCATAACTCGTCTGGAACCCCCCTAGACCGTTCTTTTTATTTCAGATTATTGTAGCGCTATATCTTAGCTACACGCCGGTGTAAGTCATTATGGGCTACCGGACGGCAAACACTGAAATATTTGCGTTCAAAGATTAAAAATGCCACATTTTGCATGTTTCACTGTGCCCAAAATGTGGCATTTTTAATCTTTGAACGCAAATATTTCAGTGTTTGCCGTCCGGCAGCCCATATTGTTTTACACCGGCGTGTAGCGAAAATATAGCGCTACAATAATCTGAAATAAAAAGAACGGTCTAGGGGGGTTCCAGACGAGTTATGCCCCCCGATAGGGTGACGAAAAAAATTTTTTTTTCCAAAAATGAAATTCAATGAAAGTTTCTTAAACTACTCTAAAAGTACAGCTTAGACATCAATTTTTAGCATTCAACTCCAATTAGTAAGCTGAAACATGGAGTTGGAAATTTATGTACCCCAGTGAAACATGGAAAATGTGGCATTTTTAATTTTTGAACGCAAATATTTCAGTGTTTGCCGTCCGGCAGCCCATAATGTTTTACACCGGCGTGTAGCTAAGATATAGCGCTACAATAATCTGAAATAAAAAGAACGGTCTAGGGGGGGTTCCAGACGAGTTATGCCCCCCGATAGGGGGGCGAAAAAAAATTTTTTTCCAAAAATGAAATTTAGTAAAAGATTCTTAAACTACTCAAAAAGTTACGCAAAAACCCCGTTTGTTAGGTCTGAATTCCGATCAGCAAGTCAGAAATTCGATATCGAAATTTTGGTCCCATAGTTAAGCGGGCCGATTTTTAGAAGGCCATATCTCGAGCGTGGAGCGTCGAATCTGGAAATTCTTTGCAGGTCATTGATAACTTGTCAATATGTTTTAGTGTTCCAACTTTCAGCCCTCTACGCCCAACTTTCAATTTTGGGTCTGAATAGGGCAAAGGGCCAAGACTCGATCGGTTCAGAGACTGACTCTTAATTAGCTTGTGAATTGAGCCTCATCAGATCAGACCAGAGGATTCGATCAGAAAACTGATCATTGTGATCTGTTGCAAAAAGATTTGATATTATACCACGAGCACGAGGGGAGTCTTCGTTCAGCGTTTGCAACAGCCATGGCCGGTAAGGTCACAAAAAGTTTGCAGAATTTGACTTACTTCAAAGCTTAGTGAGACTTTCATTATGATACTCTGCTTAGTTCCTGAGAAATTAGCCCTCAAAGTCAAAACAGAGATTTTGGCAATGAACAATGGTGATTAAAAACAACCCAACAGATTTTTTACTTTCGCAACCATCAATCTCAACCGATTTAAATAAATCCTTTTTTGAATGAAAGATTGTTAAATTCTTGAATGATTGGTAACTTTTTGTTAAGATATTTTTTTTGTCTTTGAGGGCGTATATCCCAGGATCTAAGCAGAGTACATTAATATATATTTCACCAAACTTTTAAGAATTTATTTATCTTTCATTTAAAAAACATATATTCAAATCGGTTCAGATTTGCGGTTGCTAGCTACAACGAAAAATCTGCGGGTTGTTTTTGGCGGACCCTGTACATGTATGTAAACCAACCAATTTCGATGTAGATTTTAGGTACTAGTAGCAAAAAGTTTTGAAAGAATGCAATTTTTTAGACAATAGTGCATCTTTATAAAAAAACGGAAAAGAGAGAAAGTCAGTCTTTTTTCTTCAATCAGCCTCTTCTCCGATTTTTGCAGTTCTTCACTTTTCTGCAGTTTTGAAAGAATGCAATTAAACAAATGATTTGTGCACAGTTTATGCGTTTGCCAAAGGGTAACTAGCACTCTGAAGAGAAGACAGTGCATAACTGCTTTTGTAAGGGCGCAGCAATCGAATCACGACATCCAGCTGCTCAATCAAAGTAGAATGTTTACACAAGTGTTTACGCAGCAGCAGTAAAGTATAAAGCGTTGGTATGCCAGTTATCAAACGCACCAACATGTTTCGGTTTCTCTTGCTAGCTACACTTGCTGCTGCTACAGCTTATGGTAAGTGATCTGACAGTACAAACATGTTGCCAAATGATGATTGCCTCTCCCCCGAGAAAACCAACATGACAGGAAAAAAGTGCCATGCTCAAAATTGAGTGTCACGAACAGCTTGAATATAGAGACTCATAATAAAAAGTGCTCCGTCGGTATTTTCACTTTTTCCTGTCACGCTTGGTTTGCTCTGGGGATGCGGGACAGTCATTATTTGTCATACAGCTACACTCAAGGATCACTCCTTCCCCTAGGCTGTAGTGATCAAGCCACCAATTGTGCCGACTTGACTGACTGGTGTGACCATGAGGAGATCAAGAACAAATGGTGCCAGAAGACTTGCGGGGTTTGCGGCGGAGGAGGAGGAGGAGGAGGAGGAGGAGGAGGAGGAGGAGGAGGAGGAGGAGGAGGAGGAGGAGGAGGAGGAGGAGGAGGAGGAGGAGGAGGAGGAGGAGGAGGAGGAGGAGGAGGAGGAGGAGGTAAGGTCTAAAAAAAGGTCTACAGAGCTTTAGCTTGAGCTTAGGATGCAGCGACGAGGCTACCAACTGTGCAGACTTGAAAGACTGGTGTACTAACGATGAGATAAAGAACAAATGGTGCAAACAGACGTGTGGCGCTTGTGGTGGAGGGGGAGGTGGCGGTAATACCAACCCACCGACTACCACAACTGCCAGACCGACAGGTAAGCCTAATCGGCGTTCTAGTGTTAAGAAATGACAGCGCTCAGGTTGCCGAGATGAAAGTGGAGCTTGTCCCGGATGGGCTAAAGAAGGTGCCTGTCATAAAGTCCAACAAAAGTGCAGAAAAAGTTGCGGTCTCTGTTGATTTCATTACAGTTCATGATTTCTTGAATAAACAGCTTTGATTAATGATTCTGTCAGAATAAAGTTAAACAACGAACTGCCATATCTTGCTATCGTTTTACGCACTACCTTCAAAGTTTTTGCAAATATGCAGCCCGAAACCTGTATAGTAGAGAGTATGGAGCACGATTACTTGGAGATTGCTAAGCAAATGGCTGAATGACTCTTTAAGACAAAAGACACTATTTTGTTGTTCAACTGACAAAGTAACAAAACAACATGGATGGAGTCTAGACTCAAACCGTTGTTTAAAAGTGACTTTTTGTAATAATTTTCTTCTCTGCAACGGGAAAAGTTTGCAAACAATTTGCCCAAAATTATGTAGGTTCCAGAAAATCGGAAAGAGTTGAAAAATCTTCTTATGAGGGAGGATGTCCTGCCTGGGAATGAGGTTTGCATGTAGTTCATTTGGTTCGACTGGACCCTCTGCAGTAGGTATGTTCATCCTATCATCCCATCATTGTGTTAGTTCTGTTAAACTGCTTCAACCATGTTGCTGAAATTTGTGATCTATGTACAGCTGATTTCCAAAAATCAAGAACAACACTCAGTTTCACAGCATCCTGCACTGTGCTAGACTTCATCAATCAAGCTCAGGTTTAAATAAAATATTTGGGTAATCGAAAAAATCTGTCCCAATGTTGTCTCCCAGACAAAAGAACTGGCAGGTGTACCTTCGTTTACCCAGTGTCATTCTTCAACCAAACGCTCAGCATAGACCTTCAACAGCTGAGCAGACCAGTTCTAAGTATAAAAGCAGGCTTGCCCAGCAGACTTTAATTTGCAAGCCGTTCCGCTGTCCCAAAATGCTTCGGTTGGTCATTCTAGCCGCACTGGCAGTAGCAGTATACTCTGGTAAACCAAACTCTTTCACAAATTATTGACCACCGGTCAGTGATTACTTAGCCTGCTCCGACAAGAACAGCAACTGCAAGCACTGGAAGTCCTACTGCGGCAAGAACGACTATGTCAATCAGAACTGTGACAAAACCTGCGGAAAGTGCAGCGACACCGGTGGCGGCAGCAGCAGTGGCGGCGGCGGCGGCGGCGGCGGAGGAAGCAGTGAGTCTTAGGTCCATTTTGTCACATCGGGCTTGCTTGTGGCCAGCCTGTATGAATACTAGCTGTGTATGTAGTGTATATGACTATGGACAGACATGAGTCTGGTGTGATAATTTTATGTAGGTACGGGGTGCCAAACAACAGTAGCCCTACCGCAGAGTAGGAAATTGATAGTGTTGTTATGACTACTAGTCAAAGTCAAAGTCATAGTTAATACTTTTGTGATATCGCAGTCAAACGGACAGGTAGTCAAAGTCAAAGTTTGACTACCTTCGGTACCATAAATACGTAGTCAAACAAAGACCACGTAGTCAAACCGTTTGACTATGACTACGTTTTTTATAAGAGGCAGGCTTTTGAAACGCATTTTACCACTTTTTTTTGCTGCTCGGAACAAAATATTTTGCAAACTTGTCACATATAAAAGAACTTTAGAACTCGAAACAACGTCTTTTCAAAAAATTGTGAAGTAATGACAGGTGTCAGTGTATCAATCTCTGCTTGATGCAAGCTTTTCCGTGGGGGTTAACAAAACATGACACACTGTACAATACCTTTCTAAAAACGTTTTGCGCAGCAAAGTAGAACATGAGAAGAGAGAGAACTGAACAATTCTCTTGGTTTGACATGCAAAAAGCGTTTTGTTCTATTTTGTCGCTATTTTTGTGTAGCATCTTTTTCTTTTGTATCGAAAATTTCAACAGAAAGAAACAATTATGCACTCATGCGCTCATGTTTGAGGCTACTCATATAATTTCTTTCAAAGCAAACGATTTACGGATGTAGTCACGGTCATTTCAGGTGACTGAAGTTTATAAATCGCTAAAAATATCGATTTGGCTCTGTTTCAAAAAGTAGTCAAAAGTAGTCAAACTAGTGGTTATAGTAGTCAAATGGTTTGACTACGATATAGTCAAATTTGACTACTCTGGTATTGTACTCAAACGGGAGGTAGCCATAGTCTACTGTTGATCGGGTATACCCATACCCATACCCGAAACTGGGTATTTTTGAGCAAAACTACCTGAAATTGGGTATACCCATACCCGGGTACTTTTTGAAATACCCATACCCGGGTATACCCGATTTTTTGAAAAATACCGGGTATTTGAATGGGTATTTTTTAGAAAAAAATCATGCAAACACGCACGTTATTTTCTGTAAAAACTGTGAAAAAATTCTCTCAAGGAAGTGTTAAATAGAATTACGCTTATTGCCATGAATCAGAGTGCCACTTTACTGTTTCGGAACGTTTAGTTTAGTTATTCCCTCACTGTCTCACTGATTGTTTAATTAAGCATTTTTGGCATTTTCTAGTTTTACGCTTAAACGACCTTGAAAACATCTTAATGATAAATGTTTGTGGTCTCAGAGATGAGCGTTTTCGGATGTTGTGTACTCGATTTCTCACCGCAAAATTCACAGTACATACTGAATGCATGGCATGCATAAAACATAGTATTTGACTGAAGCTGAATAATTATTTTACAAATGTACATACAGTACATAAAAGTCTTAGAGTAGGCTTCTTGCCTCTCATCTACTTCTAATATAAATTCGGCTTTTATTTTTGTGATCCCTTTCAAGGATACGTGCTGTTCTACTAGGCTAGTAATTTAGTTGGACTTAGAAGCCTAGAGCCATACATGTACCGGGCCGAAGGGGAGGGGGGTGGGGTGGTCTGGCGCCGGCCGGCGGGGTCTGAGCCCAAATTTTAGGGAGGGGTTGGGCACTAAAAACGCTCAAAAATCGGCAAAAATTGCAATTTTTCGGCTAAAAATCGTCAAAATCGCTGATTTGTGCTAATACAGCTAAAGAGTGCTGTTTTTCAGGCAATTTTTGCTTCTGAAATTGCAAAAAAATTGCAAAAATTTGTTCAAAAATTACTTGCCAGAAAAATCGGATAGGGAAGGTCCGGAAAATCGTCTTGGGGGCGGTCCCTATCCGGGGGATCTGGCCTAAATTGGGTGGGGGCCCATGACCCCCAGACCCCCTGTTAGATACATGTATGATTATAGCATTTCTACATATGCATTTTGTCTATTGATCCTGAGGGAAGTATTTACAGTAAACTGAAATTTTTATACAACCTTGTACTGTAATGTTGTAGACCCAGAATCAGAAAGTACTACTAAGTAAAGTATTCAAAATTACTGCAGAAAGCTGATTCGGTTTTTTTGCCAATGTAAATCTACTTTGTATTCAAAATTATCAACTGTTCCAGTAATTGTAAAGTAAAACTGTAGCGGCTACTACATCATCTGTTGGGTACATAATTGTTGTTCAAAAAGCAGATTTAAAGAAAACTATTTTTGCATAACCTATTGAAATTTGGCATTTTTTTGGAAATTTCGTGATTTTAATAAAAAATACCCGATTTATACCCGATACCCGGGTATTTTTAAAATACCTACCCATACCCATACCCGGGTATGGGTATTTTAAAAAATACCTACCCATACCCATACCCAATTCAAATTCGAATACCCATAGCAACAGTACCATAGTCATAGTCAAACGGAAATTTTGGTATTGTAACAACACTAGAAATTGAGTATGATCAGAAAAATGAAAGTACCAATGAGTAGGACATTTTATTGTGGATTTGTACGCACAAGTTCAAGATTGAGTGTTCCCTCTATTGCCGTCACGAACAGCTTGAAGCTGCCCAAAAGAGACTCAGAAAGCCCCAAGTTAATCACTGGCTCTATCCTAAAGGTCAGGGTCGAAGAATTGATGTTGTCTGAAGTTCTAGCAACTCGATTTAGTTGTACCTAAATAGAGCAGCAGATCGATGCTGCGCTTCGAGAAATGGAGTTCAACATCAGCTTTTAGTCTTGCTACTCGCTCATCTTCAAGCTGTTCTTGACAATGGATGAAACACTAAATACTGAGCTTGTGGTGAGTATATAAACCGCTCAAATTTTCGTTTCTTTTATTTTATCAGATCAGGCTTGGTTTATTCTGGTAAAGGAGGAAGCTGTCATTGTTTGCCACCCCGTAGTGCTGGCATGAGCGTGACTACTCGTGTGTGTGTACATTTTACAAAAATTCAACTTCAGCCTGCAAGGACAACAACTCAAGCTGTTCGCAGTGGAAATCCTACTGTGGAAATCACGACTATGTGATCAAAAACTGCAAGAAAACTTGCGGAACGTGCAGTGGAGGCGGCGGCGGTGGTGGCGGCGGCGGAGGAGGAGGAGGAGGAGGTACATTATTGAGAAAATATGCATACGATCTGTTTAGTAAGAGTATATTAATTTTACTGACAGGTTGTCAAGATGAAAGCAAGGCTTGTCCAGGATGGGCGAAGGAAGGAGCTTGTCACAAAGTCAAGAGCAAATGCAAGAAGAGTTGCGGTCTCTGCTGAGCTCTCGAACTTATTCTGAGTTTCTTCTCTGTCTCTCTTTTGCGTGTTCTTGGTTTTCTTGCCGGTCGGTCTACGATGCCGGTCAAAAAATCAATAAACGCAGTCTACGTCAGTGAACTCAATAAAGGAATACTTCGTTGTTCAGCTATGGTAGCGGCCCTGCAAAATTTGGGACAGATCCGATGTAGCGGTCATGAGATACTGTATTTACGTTCAAATTTGAGGTTTGAAAATTTGTGTCAGTTCATTTCTGCAGGTCACAACTCCAGGCTAGGCTACAGAAGGCTAACAGGCTAGAATTAGGCCACAACAAACAAGCTGCCTTTCTTATAGCCAATATTAACACTGTATATAAGTAGTTAAGCGATAGAATATACCAGGACAAACAAGCAAACAAACACATATTCCAGCCCATAATTCAAGCACAGCGTAGAGCACAACATTTTTACACGTTTTACGTTACGGTACCATGTACCTACAGTAACACACAATGTCAGAGCATGTACATACATCAGCAGCAGGCAAGGCAGAACTAGAGCACTAAAAACGGATAAAAATTGTGATCTTGAGCTACAAGCCACTTTAGTAAACGCCTAAAACTTAAATACAGGCCATTAACAAGTGATATCTTAGGTGATGAAAAACGCACAAAATGTTTTTCAGAAAAAATCGGATAAGTGAGGGGAAGAGTAAAACCGTATGCAGCGCTAGTTGGTGGGGGGGGGGGGTGGAGAAGCACAGACCAGATCCACTCTTAGACGCACGTCCAGACATGGACAAAGTTGGGTAGGGGTAGGGGTTGACCCCCTAAGGCCGCTGCTACCCCTCAAAAAATTTTTCGAACTTTGTATAGAAAAATACGATAACTCTAGATTGAGCAAAGAATAGCTTTAACGTATTGTAAGGAAAAATAAGCCAAAACCTAGATTTTAGCAAAAAATCGGAATTTTTAGATTAGCTAGCATCCATCAGCCGCCACTACCCCGGCTCAGGCAGGAATTGAAAATTTACCACCCACTCAGCAGAAGTGCTAGCCGATGTCTGGGCACGTAAGTAGGTGTATACATCAGCCAAGCATTTTTAGGTTAGCATCAGTGTTTCGGAAACGATGTTTGTCTCGCAGATATCCGTAGGCCTTGTGTTGCGTTATTTGCAAGATGAGGCGCACAATCAACAAGGCAACGATTATGCCGGCGAACACAAACTCAAATTCCCTCACTCGAAGATATCTGAGCAGACCGCCCTGTGGCGGGTTTCTGAAATATAATCAGTCAGTCTACTTTCTGTTGAATTGAAGTCAGTGTGATGCACTTTTAACTGGCTATTACAGTCAGGCGTTTCCTGGCACCATATATGCTACCGATACCTAGGCTAGTGGCACCAAATATGGAGCCGGTACCTAGGCTAATGGCACCATAAGTGGTACCGGTATCCTATATGGTACCCCACCTTCGGGAACTGTGGTGGTACCATATATGGTACGAAATCTGAAGGGAGCAGTACTACGATATATACTTGTATACCGTTTTTTTCCGAAAATAAGAAGCATGTAAAAATGTCGAAAAACTGCAAAAAAGTGACCCCGAGGATCCCCATGGAGAAAAATTTTTTTGAAGTCCTCAATTGAAAACCAATTACTCGATTTTCCTGAAAATTTTATAAAAGATAGAACCAAAAAAGTTCTATAACTTCACCAGAAACCAGCCAGATCGGTCCACACACGCAAAAGTTACAGCTAAAACAAACACCCAAAAATGATCCCGTTTTGTCCCTAAATACATGTACGACATTAGAGAAAACCTGAGCATAAAAGAGAAGCGCATTTTTCCGACCCACCTCACGATGTCTAATAGACCGAAAATGACCAACATACGCAAACGCGCTTACCTTGATTTACGGAAAAAACCGGTACCAGTCAGTGCGGTACAGTTTTGAACTAGGTTTTATTAGGTGACAGGCTTATCTAGTTTCAAATTTTCAAAATGCACCACACTGGTACCAGTACATACAGGTACCAATGCTAAGGTAGGGGTGCCATACCTCTAAAGTGGCCGAACGTGATTCGAACGAACGAATATATGGTGTCAGTACGTTTAGTAAATTATCTGGATGTTTTTCTAGGAACATACTCAGAGTTTCAAGACTCTGAAATGCACCACACTGATTGAAAGCCTTTCAAAATCGGGCTAGCCCTGTGGGTGAAGACTAACTGATAAACCTGACTGCTTCAAAAATGCAATTTACCGGAGTTTTCCACTTATAAGACCGGGTCCTATAACCGAAAATACCTAAATTTGAGGTAGCATTTTTGCAACAGTTGTAACAACCGGGTCTTGTAGGTGGAAATCTATATTTTACAATTAAAACTCGATGTTCTGCATGAAAAGCATGAAATACAATGGTTTTGATCTTTCCAACAACTGACTGTACGTTTAAGTCTGAATAGCTCAGTTTTGAACAAGTTTTGAAAACTAAGGCAACTTAAGAGCCAGTCTCTGAACCGATCGAGTTTCAGTATTCAGACCCAAAAATGAAACTTTGGCGTGGAGGGCTCAAAGTTGGAGGACTAATACGTCTTGATAGGTTATGTAACCACCGCAAAGAATTTCCAGATTCGACGCTCCACGCTCGAGATATGGCCTTCTAAAAATCGGCCCGCTTAACTATGGGACCAAAATTTCGAAATCGAATTTCTGACTTGCTGATCGGAATTCAGACCTAACAAACGGGGTTTTGCGTAACTTTTTGAGTAGTTTAAGAATCTTTTACTAAATTTCATTTTTGGAAAAAAAATTTTTTTTCGCTCCCATATCGGGGGGCATAACTCGTCTGGAACCCCCCTAGACCGTTCTTTTTATTTCAGATTATTGTAGCGCTATATCTTAGCTACACGCCGGTGTAAAACATTACGGGCTACCGGACGGCAAACACTGAAATATTTGCGTTCAAAAATTAAAAACGCCACATTTTGCATGTTTCACTGTGCCCAAAAATTTTCAACTCCATGTTCCAGCTTACTAATTGGAGTTGAATGCTAAAAATTGATGTCTAAGCTGTACTTTTAGAGTAGTTTAAGAAACTTTCATTGAATTTCATTTTTGGAAAAAAAATTTTTTTCGTCACCCTATCGGGGGGCATAACTCGTCTGGAACCCCCCTAGACCGTTCTTTTTATTTCAGATTATTGTAGCGCTATATCTTAGCTACACGCCGGTGTAAAACATTACGGGCTGCCGGACGGCAAACACTGAAATATTTGCGTTCAAAAATTAAAAATGCCACATTTTGCATGTTTCACTGTGCCCAAAAATTTTCAACTCCATGTTCCAGCTTACTAATTGGAGTTGAATGCTAAAAATTGATGTCTAAGCTGTACTTTTAGAGTAGTTTAAGAAACTTTCATTGAATTTCATTTTTGGAAAAAAAATTTTTTTTCGTCACCCTATCGGGGGGCATAACTCGTCTGGAACCCCCCCTAGACCGTTCTTTTTATTTCAGATTATTGTAGCGCTATATCTTAGCTACACGCCGGTGTAAAACATTACGGGCTACCGGACGGCAAACACTGAAATATTTGCGTTCAAAAATTAAAAATGCCACATTTTGCATGTTTCACTGTGCCCAAAAATTTTCAACTCCATGTTCCAGCTTACTAATTGGAGTTGAATGCTAAAAATTGATGTCTAAGCTGTACTTTTAGAGTAGTTTAAGAAACTTTCATTGAATTTCATTTTTGGAAAAAAAAATTTTTTTTCGTCACCCTATCGGGGGGCATAACTCGTCTGGAACCCCCCTAGACCGTTCTTTTTATTTCAGATTATTGTAGCGCTATATCTTAGCTACACGCCGGTGTAAAACATTACGGGCTGCCGGACGGCAAACACTGAAATATTTGCGTTCAAAAATTCAAAATGCCACACACATGAAAATTTTTGGGCACAGTGAAACATGCAAAATGTGGCATTTTTAATTTTTGAACGCAAATATTTCAGTGTTTGCCGTCCGGCAGCCCGTAATGTTTTACACCGGCGTGTAGCTAAGATATAGCGCTACAATAATCTGAAATAAAAAGAACGGTCTAGGGGGGTTCCAGACGAGTTATGCCCCCCGATAGGGGGGCGAAAAAAAAATTTTTTTCCAAAAATGAAATTCAATGAAAGATTCTTAAACTACTCAAAAAGTACAGCTTAGACATCAATTTTTAGAATTCAACTCCAATTAGTAAGCTGGAACATGGAGTTGAAAATTTATGTACCCCAGTGAAACATGCAAAATATGGCATTTATAATTTTTGAACGCAAATATTTCAGTGTTTGCCGTCTGGTAGCCGGTAATGTTTTACACCGGCGTGTAGCTAAGATATAGCGCTACAATAATCTGAAATAAAAAGAACGGTCTAGGGGGGTTCCAGACGAGTTATGCCCCCCGATAGGGGGGCGAAAAAAAAATTTTTTTCCAAAAATGAAATTTAGTAAAAGATTCTTAAACTACTCAAAAAGTTACGCAAAAACCCCGTTTGTTAGGTCTGAATTCCGATCAGCAAGTCAGAAATTCGATATCGAAATTTTGGTCCCATAGTTAAGCGGGCCGATTTTTAGAAGGCCATATCTCGAGCGTGGAGCGTCGAATCTGGAAATTCTTTCAGGTCATTGATAACTTGTCAATATGTTTTAGTGTTCCAACTTTCAGCCCTCTACGCCCAACTTTCAATTTTGGGTCTGAATAGGGCAAAGGGCCAAGACTCGATCGGTTCAGAGACTGACTCTTAAAAGCTCCAATATGCGTACAGCAGCTATCGAACCCTATCAAATCAAGAATTTTACCAAGGAAACGCAGGTTTTAAAACGATTCTTGAATGACCTGAGTTCAAAAACTCCATATTCATTAGTTATCTTGTAAAAATATACACGAAAATACACTGTTCTGAGCTTAGACCCGGGTCTTATAACTGAAAATTCCGCTGACAGACCCTGCCTTATGACCACCTGCTGTACTGTATACCCGGGTCTTATAACCGGAGAGGTCTTACAGGTGGAAACCTCCGGTAATTCGGAAATAATCTTCTTACATATAGAAGTAGACGGTGTAGACGGTAGCTCCGATCGCAAGTAAAGCCAGACAGCCAACCCACAGCCAACTGATCACTAGTGATGGTACCAGCAATTTGGCTTGCTCCAGACGATATGCCCGGTAAAAGAGGATCGAAGAGGCTATGGCCAGCACCAAGATTATCACTGCTGGTATGGCTGCAACAACACAAAAACTCTCCTGTTTGCTTGGTGGCCACCCCACATAGTGTTAATTTGGAAAGAATTGGGTGTTAATTTAGAAAGAAAGAAAGAAAGAAAGAAAGAAAGAAAGAAAGAAAGAAAGAAAGAAAGAAAGAAAGAAAGAAAGAAAGAAAGAAAGAAAGAAAGAAAGAAAGAAAGAAAGAAAGAAAGAAAGAAAGAAAGAAAGAAAGAAAGAAAGAAAGAAAGAAAGAAAGAAAGAAAGAAAGAAAGAAAGAAAGAAAGAAAGAAAGAAAGAAAGAAAGAAAGAAAGAAAGAAAGAAAGAAAGAAAGAAAGAAAGAAAGAAAGAAAGAAAGAAAGAAAGAACGAAAGAAAGAAAGAAAGAAAGAAAGAAAGAAAGAAAGAAAGAAAGAAAGAAAGAAAGAAAGAAAGAAAGAAAGAAAGAAAGAAAGAAAGAAAGAGTACATGTATGTAGAGAAAGTACCGAAGATCCAATTGGCGTTGACCGCAACTAAGACTAACCAGGCCAGTACAAGAATGATAGCTATGGCATCGAAGAAGAATACCACCCATGCCCAGTGTTTCACGTGACAGCAAAGAAAGCGATACTTGGGAGCGTTGTCGTCGTCGAATTCCATATCGGCTTGTCTTTACCTAAACTAAACGGGTTTTTTACAGTACTTCAGACATGTAACTTGACTTTGTTTATTTATCTATTTTTCTCTCATATCAAATCACTTAAGCAAAGTAGTGTTAGTTTACAATTGAAGCTTATAAGGCGATTCATACAGTAGTACTTTTGCCAGTCCTATGGCACGCCGCTTTACCTCGCCATTTAGATTTTTACATAATGGATTGGCAGTCCGCAAAAATCTAAATGGCGATTTAGATCTACATGATATACAAATACAGAAATAGAAGTCGGCCTAAACAAACAATCTATCTTAACTGGGCCCACCGGCTGTGACCGTTATTACTTTTATCACTCAGTGAGCCTGGAAAGGACTTCCAAGTAGGTATGTAAATAAAATGGTCTCGTTTAATTTATCACATCGAACGTTCTAGTTACGGCTCCAGTTATAAAATCGGCAGAAAACAGCCAGGACTAGTTGGCTTTATTTCGCTAGTGCCCAGCAGGCAACTGGTGTACAGAAAACGCGGCCACCGGTGATAAAAACTAGCGCGTTTGTCTGTCGCTTGGCTGGTTTGTGGAAAACAACTGCCGGCCCATTGGTTTAAGAATTCTATGCACTCTCTCAGTGTAGGTATGGTATGGGCAACCATTCTT
>JASANB010000805.1:0-43099 GCA_030248155.1 Sabatieria punctata | reverse complement strand
GTTTGGGTTTCAGAAACCCTAATTTGGGTAACTGAAACCCTAAATAGGGTTCCGGAACCCTAATTTCGGTTTCTGAAACCCTAAATAGGGTTCCGTAACCCTAATTTGGGTTACTGAAACCCTAATTTCGGTTACTGAAACCCTAATTTGGGTTACTGAAACCCTAAATAGGGTTCCGGAACCCTAATTTGGGTTACTGAAACCCTAAATAGGGTTCCGGAACCCTAATTTGGGTTACTGAAATCCTAAATAGGGTTCCGGAACCCTATTTTGGGTTTCTGAAACCCTAAATAGGGTTCCGGAACCCTAATTTGGGTTTCTGGAGGGCCGAAATAGGGTTCCGGAACCCTAATTTGAGTTACTGAAACCCTAAATAGGGTTCTAGAACCCTAATTTGGGTTTCTGGAGGCCCAAAATAGGGTTCTGGAACCCTAATTTGGGTTTAAAAATCTCTAAAGAAGGTTCCAGAAATGCATTTTAACTGTATTTATGTCGAATAAAATGGGTTTTTTTGCACGTTTTAAAGCAAAATTAGCTTTTTTTGCACATTTTAAATTAAAAATAAGGTTTTTTCCACGTTTTACAGCAAAAATAGGGTTTTAAACGGAATTTTTGCACTTCAGACAGGATTTTTACCCTATTTTTAGTCCTCAAAACCCTGTTTTGAGCCCAAAAAAAGGTAGCTGAAACCCACTTTTGGACACCAAAAAAAGGTCGCTGAAACCCCCTTTGGGCATAGCCCTGAAACCCTATTTTGGATCAGAAAAATTCCCCCCCCCCAGCCGAAAGCCCAGCTACATGTATGATTTAACTTATATACGATGCAATGCGATCGGTAGTCTCAGATTTAGAGGAAAACTACCAGCTTCCGATAGATTCCCTCCCCTGGTGTAGTAACTGTTACCTCCCTTCGCTGACCAATCACAGTATCCACAGTGTTTTGGACAGGAGCTCTTGAGTGGATAGAACCAGTCGTTCCAACAGTTGGCTTGATGCATTTCCTTGCAGAACTTTGGAACTCAAACCTTAGCTGTCTTGCACACACCGACAGCAAAAAGGGGAGGGTTGTTGTAAGGAGGCTGCCGGACCTTGTGTCTCTTCCTGCTCTATAGCAGTTGGCTTCTCCTAGTCCGAAAGGACAAAAAGTTACAACAACAACAACAACTCGGTCAGCACATTCTGTACTACTACTGTATAGTCTTGAAAATGACTCAGAATCCAACTATTTACCTGGCTTGGCAGTTGTGGGTTTTGGGGTTTCTGTGGTCTGTGAAGTTGTTGCTTTTGTAGTAGGTTTTGTGGGCTTAGTGGTTGCCTTTGTAGTTGGACGCTTGGTGGTCTGATCAGGACACATTTTACAGGTTCTTTTACATTCTGTCTTCATATTTGGATCAGCTGTACCGCAGAGTGCTTTGTTCTGAGAACACCAATCGACTCGATCTTCACAAACTAAACCTTTCTGCTTTATTTAGCACTGCAACAATTTAGATATAAAATGATACAAAACTGTATGCATTACCTTCGGTACCATTCACTATCTGTTAACACAAATGTAATTTAGAAAGAAAAGTGCAGAGCACAACCTACCATTACACTTTCCACAAGTTTTCTTGCAATTCACCTTCATATACCAGGAGCCACATTGCGATTTGCCCCAGTGCGGACAATTCCAATCGTTGTCTCTGCATGTGGCATAGTTCTCTGCAGAAGCCACTGTGACAGACACCAAAACTGCTGCTGCAACCAGTTTCATATTTTCGGCCTATGATGTGAAGTTGGAAAGACTAGCCGATTTTACCTGCTGGTATGCTGTTAAAGTAGGTTATATAGTCGCCCACTGCTGACATTCTCAGCTGTCTGCTGTTATGTTTGTTTGTTTAGTCAGATTGTTTGGTCAGGTCTTTGCTTTATATTGGTCTGTACTATACATGTACTATATTTTTGAAATATTTCCTATTCTGCAAGAATTTCGCATCTTTTTAACAGAATTCAATCAAATATCAAGCAAGCCTTATAGTTTACATTACATGGTCAAGCAAGCCTCTCGGCTCTCTCACAAACATTGGAGAACTTTCATCAGACCACATATATTTAAAAGTGATCACATCACATCACAGCTTCAGATCACAAACAAAAACCATGTGAGTCCACGAAAATACAAAGGAGAGTTTCCATCTTTGGGCTGTGCTATCTGGCAGGCAGCTGAGGGTTGGCTGACAGCTGGAGTAATGGATTTAAAAATCCGACGTACCAGTATTAAAAATTGCTTAAAAATGACACAGAATGTTCAGGAAATTGCTTTGTCAGAGCTCCCCTAGCTGAAAGTTGAACTGCGTGCAGTGCAGGCAGAGAGTGTGCTAAAATTATGTAATCACTTATTTCATTGTGATAGTACATTGTAAATTGATCGATGATACAGTTTTACAATACGCACTAATGGAGACGATGCTACTGTGGAAATAGTGCACAGTGTTGTGTTAGAACCTACGTACGTAAACTAAAACCCACACCACAGCTACAGACAGTGACGTACATTAGGTATAATACCAGACCAGGACTGTTGAGTCGGCTTTTTCCTCGTTTTTTTCAAGGGGATCGAAAAACTAAGCACGTTTTCAAAGGGAATATGCACCTTAGCTGGACAAATTAACTTCAGATGGTTTAAATGTGCGCTAATAGAAGGTTCTAAGCATTTCCATGGCTAAAATTTAGCTGTTTTGCCAAAAAATACCGATTCAGACAACTTTTGTCATTCTATTTTTGGTGTTTTAAAATCAAATTACCTCTAAAACATGAAATTAGTGCATTCTGTAATAAAACTCACGTAATTTCGTTGATTTCTGCAAAAAAGCGATTGTTTAAAATTGTTTATGTCATCTGGGAAAGGCCCCCACGGTAAAACCCAGCGATATATATGATAATAATATGCATAACCAAAATTCCTTCCACATAATAGTGTCAAATTCCTGCATGTGCATCTGTAATTTTCTTCAGCAGCTGTCCTGGATACGTTTTGAAAAATGCCTTTCTGTAGGCCTTGGTGAAAATAACGTGAAAAAGAATGGCAGCAGTACCATTGAAGTAAGTGATCGTTGGACCTAGCAACTGATATGTGGCGTGGAGTAGACTAGGGCTGTCCAAACCGAAAATATAAATTAGTTGATAACCTAGAAAAACACTGATGCACACGGCATTCAACAAAACGGTTCCTATGAGCAGGTTGCGCTTAGTTTTCTCGTTTTTTCTCCTTTCTTCCTGGTTTGTGCCTCTTGAACTGCGTCCGGTTTTTGCCAAATAATGAAGATAAAGAAAAACCATGAAGAACTGCGTTATCAACAGAACAGTGAAGCAAACTGACTGGAGTAATGATCGGTAGTTATATACCAGTAGATGAATCACTTCGAAACTACTGGTAACTTTTAACACTACTTTCTTGCCGTGAAATCTCATCAGAACGCAGCTCCCGGTTAGCAGGGCTGAACTGCAGATTACACCTAAGATTATTTTGGCGGCTCTCTTTTTGTGATTTTTTGCGTTGTATTCAAATGGTCTAGTAAGCCCGTACAGTCGGTCATAGAGCAGTTGAAAAAGTAAGAGCTGATTAATGAGTTGAAAAAAATCCACAGTGTACTCTTCTGTGTGGTCGTAGACGCTCCGTTTAAGCCAACAGTACTTGCTTTTCAGTCTGACTGCTCTGAAGAAACCTGTATCTTTCAGGCTAAATGCCACATTCAAACACAAATCCGATATTACTTCGGCTACATGCAAATACAGTGCCGTGCCTGGCTCAATGGCTGCCATGGTCAGTTTGAGGATATTCAAATTCAGCAAGTTCAGAGCAAACGAAAGAGGTACTGAAACATAAGACACAAAGAGCAGATAGAGTGCATAACCACTGGTTTCTAGGGTGCAGGCTAGATTGCAAGTATCTGGGTACCCATAAAATCTATTGTCATATTTGAAGCTGTAGTAGAGGTTAGATGTCTGAATACTCCAATAATTCAAAAAGCTCAAGTTACACCTAGCTACATTTGCAATACCCAGCTGATATTTGGCTTCAAAATATTGCCAGGGTATGACTCCGTTGGTATAGACCTCCTGCAGATTTGGAAATTTAAACTTAAGAAAGTTTATTGAATACGCATTGCCGCATTGATTCTGCGCATCTGAGAGATTCAGAGATTGCTTGAACTTTCGCACCAACTTCAAATGACACTCGTACTTGGTGAACTCTTTCCGTTGTCGCAGCTGATTGGCAGAAAGTGCACTGGAGAAGAGAATTTGTTGAAAAAGGCCCAAGCAAAGCACCGATTGCACGATATTCATTCTCTTGGATAGGTTCAGTTAAGTCGATTCTCATCGAACGCGAAGCACCTGCCCGCTGGACATGAGTTCACTCATTGTCACAGTTGCGTGACATGATACAATCAGTGATAGAGCTCGATTTACGGACACGTAATATCGTGATTGTATCTGGGTATCTAGCTGGATGTCCTATGATTAATTATTGATTTTTTGAGATCACTGTTTTGCTTTCTGTCAGTAATTTGACGTCATTTCTCTTTCTGCATGGTATTTAGCAGGAATGGATTTTTTCCGAAAAAACCTCAGCCTGTTTTTCTTTCCAAAATGGCGGACAAACTCCAACTCAAGTTCTGTGTACACTGGCTTAGTTTTACGATTCCTATGCTTTCTAGCGCCTTCCTGACTCTTTTCAGAACAGAAATGCACGTGTTACACGCACATAAAACCAAGAAACAGGCATGAAACAGTGTCTGACAGGTCCCATTAAGAAAAGCTTTAAGGTGGGTTTATACTTTGTCCGCTGTCCGCGCGCGGACACAGATGTTGTCAGCGCGCGGACACGTCAGCGCGCGGACACCCTCCGCCATGTCCGCGCGCGGACACATGTCCGCGCGGACAAGTGTCCGCTTGTGTCCGCGTAGTGTCAGCGGCGGACAAAATGTTTTTTGAAAATAGTAAAAAAAGAAAAAAATAATTGAATTTAATTGAACATGCGTTTTGTTCAAACCTGATGTCTACACTGCTTTGTTAGACATAAATTTATCAAGTTTACTCCAAATTCCAAAGACTTACGATTAAGCGCTACTGAACTAAATGGTTTAAAATTTTGAAGGTACATAAGTCATATATGCAGACGTTGACTTGGAGGCGAGGGTGCCTGTCTGATGAAAATGCAGTAAGAGACACGATTTTATACATGCAGATGAAGAACTATGCATAATTTATCACATGCGTAAGTACGTAGAAGTCAACAACAGCATAAGAAAGTCTTTCTACGCATAATTTGTATATATAAATACCTATATTTTATAATTATTTCATGCACAAAAATCTGCTAAAAATTGCTAGAGATCGTAGAGTCGGCCTGAAGGGGTATAAACCTGCCGAGCCGATGCCTATACGCACCACCCCTCAATCTTCGATCGCTCTTAACTCTTGCCAGTCAGCGTATACCCCGTACGGCCACTAGGTATCAGGTGGGTATTGCAAATCTACCTGATACAATGTAATCAGGTACAGGTACAGGTATACCTGATCCACAGTACAGCCAGCCCATAGCCCTACGGCCGTCCCGCCAAATTGCAATCATTTTCAGAAGTGTCTTGATATCCATTCTACCACCGTTCAGAAAACGCAGGGCCTTTTTTCCGGCCCATCTATCACATATATACTACTACGAAACTGTCAATAATCACGTTGTCGATTAGGCTCATGCTGTCAAAGGTGTCTGCAACAGTCAGAGAATGGGTTAGAAGCTTTCACAATTTTAAATTGGTGCAGCCGCTGCAGAAACTTGCCATGATTTCAGTTTGATCGATAGGCCAAACATACAGTACGTACAATGTTCTTACACCGTCTCTTTTTTGTTGTTTTTCTCTTAATTTCACCTAATCCTAACAGCTCGGCAACCTCAGCATCAAACGTGATAAAATTGTGAACTCAGACTCACAATATAACAAGTTCAAACAGCACTAATAGCGACGCGGACAAAGTGTCAGTTGAAATTTTTCAACTCGCTCGGCGGACAGAAGCGGACACACGCTGACACCGATTTTGTGTCCGCGCGGGCATGTCCGCGCGGACAAAGTATAAACTGTCTGGCGGACACTCGTGTCCGCTCCGCCAAAGTATAAACTGCTGCGCGGACAACCTGTCCGCTTGTGTCCGTTTTGTCCGCGCGGACGAAGTATAAACCCACCTTTATGCAAATTTTCTTACAGCATTTTGCCCATTTGTTTTACCATGCCAATTTTAGATATTTCTGTTGTTTTTCTAGCAGTTTTGAGCTAGTCTGGCTTATCCCCTTGTGCGGAGGCACGTCACCGGCGGCAACGATATTACCTTACTTTTTTTATTACCGGTTATTACCATTTGGTAATTATTACCACGCGACAATTGCTCTAATAGTCGATGTAATAAAGCAGAACATATTGTCTGTGCTTATAAGTTCCAATATCGGAGTAATAGGTAAAGGTAAATAGAACAGAGGTAAGAAGTGGATGAGGTAAGCTATTGTTCCCGTATTGCGACAAGGTAATAAGTTGTTTGTTTAAGTTATTTTAAATTAGTTATTTGTTTCTCCATACATGTAGTTGGGGGAATGGGGGTATCTCCCCCAGGCCCGATTTTCGGAGAAAATTCCCCCCCCCAGCGGGATTCTGGGGGGAATTTTTTGAAACCCTATTTTGGGTTTGTAAACCTGCAAACAGGGTTCCAGAAGCCCTGATTAGGGTTTCAGAAACCCAACTTAGGGTTCCGGAACCCTGTTTTGGGTTTCTGAAACCCTAAATAGGGTTCCGGAACCCTAATTCGGGTTTCATAGAGAGTAAACAAGGTTTCTGGAGGCCCAAAATAGGGTTCCAGAACCCTAATTTGGGTCTCAAAAACCCTAAACAGGGTTTCAGGGCCCTAATTTTGGTTGCAAAATTTCTAAATAGCGTTCCAGATATGCATTTTAGCTGTATTATATCGAGTAAAATAGAGCTTTTTTGCATGTTTTAAAGCAAAAACATGTTTTTTTGCACGTTTTTAATAAAAATTAGGATTTTCTGCACATTTTAAAACAATAAGTAGGGTTTTAAAGGGCATTTTTGCACTTCTGACAGGATTTTTGCCCGATTTTTAGTCCTCAAAACCCTGTTTTGAGCCCAAAAAAGGTCGCCGAAACCCACTTTTGGACACCAAAAAAGGTCGCTGAAACCCCCCTTGGGCATTGCCCTAAAACCCTATTTTGGATCAGAAAAACTCCCCCCAGCCGAAAACCCAGCTACATGTATGGACTATATGACTCCGGAACGTGCCCTATACTGATGCGTCCCCTAGGGGTATTTTTATATTTGGAAAACAGGCCCCCCGGAGCGTTTCTATACTGATGTGTCCTCTAGGGGTATTTTTATGTTTGGAAAACAGGCCCTCCGGAGCGTTTCTATACTGATGTATCCCCTAGGGGTATTTTTATATTTGGAAAACAGGCCCTCCGGAGCGGCCTATACTGCTGCGTCTCTAGGGGTACTTTTATATTTGGCAAAACAGGTCCCCCCAGGGCATTCCCTATGCTGATGTAGTGATCATTAGACTCGCCAGGCAAAGGGCTTTTAAATGATATATCACATGACCGTTTTGGACGATTTTGAAATTTTGCCAAAAATATCGATAATCGATATTTATCGATAAAACTTGTTAATTTATAATTAATTATGATCAGTAAAAACATTAATTTTAGATCGCTGTAAACTCAAGGTCTTTTGAGCCATTAAAAATGAGTCGCCGAGCACAGAATTAGCATACTCGGTTCAGCAGATTGGAGAGATGACCTTCCTTTTTCTTTTGTGAACGGACAGATCTAAGCGGTAGGGTGGCCTCGGTCCTACTTGGTTGCGTTCCAACCATTGTTTACAACCCTCAAATCCAAAGTCAACTCTTTTACCTTTGATAATTTCTTAACCAAATCTTATTACCATTTATAGTTTGTTACCTCCAGCGTATTACCTACTTTTACTTATTATTTAACCGTCTGTTACCTTTTTTTTGGTAATAAGTTATTACCGCCGGTAACATTACCTTCGGTAGTAATAAAAGTATTTAACGGAAATAAGTTTTTTTAGTAATAAGTTTAACTTATTTCCTAACATTTTTTATTACCTCCGCATGACAATAACTTTGCCTCCGCACAAGGGGCTATTATACATCACAAAAGTCCATTTTTCAAATGAAAAATGACATAAATTAGCTATTTTTCGCTTGGGTTTTTTCCGCAATTTATGTTTTTTCTGGCCCTGAGGAGAAAACCGGTTTAAAAAAGGAAAAAAAAGCGGAAAAACACACCTCACGTCCCCGGTATTTAGTTTGGGCGCTTAAACGGAAAACACGGTCCGGTTAACTTATGCCTTCTGTAATACTTGCTCAAGCCAAAAAATGCTTTGGACATTACATACAGTAAAAATGCTTGTGCACAATTAGAATCCGCTAAATTGCTAATAATTCAGCTGATTTATTGCTACGTATGCATAAAACGTAAATTAAAATTCCTGACGAAAATTAATTTTCGTATTGGCTCCATTAAATTTTCGTATTTGTTTAATTTTCGTTTCTATATTTTTCTAATTTTCGTATTCGTATTCGATGCGAAATTTCAAATTCTCGTTTTAATTTGCGTACATAATTTTAGTCATTCGATTCGAAGGCGCATTTCTCACGAATGTAGGGTCGTCGACACAAATGCTTTATACCAAGCTGTAGCAAGTCGATAGCGCTACTAAATTATGAAATAAAAAACTGTGTAGAGGGGTTTCAGTCGAGCTTGGGCCGGTCAAATGGAATGGAAAAAATTTTTTGCTCAAAAATTCTTTTGGACCAAAGTTTCTTAATCTCTCTTAATCTTAAAAGTTTAAACTAAAAGTACCAATTTTTAAGTCTCAACTATTATTAGTACTAAAGAAATTGAGTTGAAAGTTTTGGTCCCATAGTTATAGTTAAGCGAGCCGTTTTTTGATGGCGTATATCTTGGGAATGGAGCGTCAAATCCATAAGCCCTTTGCAGGTTTAACATAACTCTGGAATGTCTATGAGTGCATCAACGCACAGCAAGGGGCAAAACTTGATCGAATCAGAGACTGACTCATAAAAGTTGCCCAAAATTGCTCCAAAAATTACTTGCCACAAAATCGGAGTGAGGGAGGAAAAAATCATCTTTACGATGTGGTAGAATCCCCGATATGGTGTCGGCCCCCCACTTGGTAAAGGTAACTAGGCCCCCTGTTAATATGTGTGTGGATGCAGCGTTGTGTTTACAGAAAAGAAAAAGACCTATTCGAATTTATCACTTTGTTTACGCGCCGCTAATGTAAACAACCAATGCACACATATACCATGTTGACTTGACGCTGATAGTGTAGTATACAATTTCTGTGGACCAAAATGGCACGCCATGTACTGGTTACTAAGAGAATTCCTGCTGAAGCTTTAGAGTTACTGGAAAAACAGTGAGTTGAATGGGATATTTGAAAGCTCAGTTTATTCTTCTTTCGCCTTGAACAGTCAGGCACTTTACGCCCTTTATGGCACCAGTACCTAGGCTACTGGTACCATATATAGTACTGGCATCTTACATGGTACCACAACAGTAGCCGAATGTGGGGCTACCATAAACGGCGTTAAGTGCCTGACTGTTGAAAGTGAGAGAATTAACAACACGAGTCCTATACTTATTTGCTGTCTTACGCTTCATATTCTTCTTGTCAACTACATACATGTATATTTAGTTGCAAGGTGACATACCGCGACGAAAACTCGCAGATGCCCCGAAAAGAGCTGCTTGGTAAAATAGGAAATGTAGATGCGCTTCTGTGCCAATGGCCGGAAAAAATCGACAAAGAACTTCTGGACAAAGGTATACACGGACAGATTTATCGTAAAACTTCCAATAAAACCGCACGCTCCAATATTAGCGCCCTTTGCGGACAGCCCGAAAATATAAACGCGCACGCTCTAATAGTAGCGCCCTTCTAGTAATAGCGCTCACACGCGTACTACTATCAACGTTTTGCACGTGTTTCCAATGTATAATACTGTCCCTTTGAGACAATTTTCTTTGATTCAGATTGCAAACGTTAGTCAGACTAAAACTCATAAAGATTGCTTGTGTTTAAGACAAAAATACCCTGTATTTTCAGAAAAATGAGGATACTTGAGATGGCTAATGCAAAAGTAGCGTTGAAATAATATACGCACACGTTCCAAAATTAGCGCCCCAAACGGAATCACGAAAAAAATAATAGCGCAGGGCTATTATTAGAAGTTTTACGGCATTTTCATTCAGGTAGTAGCACTGTAGACACAAGAAGGAAGCAGCCTTCGAAAAAGGCGAAATATATTTGTAAGACTGTTAACTCGGTCAGAGAGAATGTTTGATCTGATCTTGTGTTTTGAATCTCTACCGGCTGGCTTGTAGCAGTCGTCGTCTTCGTCTTCTGAGCTTTCTGGTATTGTCTCCAGAAATCGTATCTCTGATGAAGTGCATATCTCCTCGCTCGTCGTTAGCTTCCTTTCTGAATGATATTTTTTTACAAATACAGTGCCTTTTTCACAAAAAGCACATGCTCAGTCCAATCGGTCCCTGCGTAATGCACATGTGTCATAAACCTGTACTTAAATAATAATCATTTGCCTGAGAGCAGAAAAGATTAATTAAGGGGCGTGCAAAAATTACGTAATGGTGTTTTTGCCCATTTTCGGACCCCCTCCCCCTGATAATCGCTCGTAATAATTTTCTGCTCCCCCCTCCCCTAATTACGCAATGATTTGGCTATCCCCTCCCCCGAAATTTCAATTTTTTGGAGAGTTGGAGCCGAAATTTTTGCCTTTAATTCTATGTAAAATGGAGTTTTTATAAAATAACATCTGTTTACAAGTAACATATTGATAATTTTTCTTTATCAATGAGCTACAACTGCATGTACGTACGTATAGCCTTTCGTTTTACAGAGAAGGCATTATTGCGTGGCATTTTGTTACTGTTGAAACTACTGTTGTTTGGTATTGGATTTTCCGTTTATGTAGGTGTATGTATATGTGTGTACACATTTACTGTCAAATGTGTATGGTAACCCTCCGGGGGGGGGTACGGGGTAGGGTAACCCTACCGTAATAAATAGTGTTAATTTGACCATGATCCCCCTCCCCGCATGCTATTACGTAATTTTTGCACGCCGTCTTAGGGGTTCGGGCCAATAAACTCGACTTTCAGAAAGGTAGAAGTTTGCCGGCACAGTTGGTGTAGTGGTTTAGGCCACAAAGCCACTGTTCGCGACGTTGTGCGCTCATCCTCTCGGCGCGGCAAGTTTCTTGCCGCAAAGAGTTGGTGGTCGGCGCATAGCTCCACACAGGCCACCGAAAGCTGGTCACAGCGAGTAGGTAAAATGGGAACCGACTGGATCTGCCATTGCAGGATGTCGATGCACATGTGTATGTATGTGTATGTGTGTAGGTGCGTTGTTTTGAAAGCATCGGGCGCATGTTTTGTATTTTTGAACGTCATAGTTTAACCTTTTGCAAATGACCGGGTATCGGAAAGTTTCTGGTTTTCCGATAGGTTCACAGTCGAGGTTCCCGATACGTTTGATCCGGCTTTCCGACAGGTTGTTTTCAGATGTCTTATAGTCCTTGCCAAAAAAGAGCGGATTGGCGGTTTTTTGCGAATAACTCCTTATGGGTGCATCGGAGCGCTTTTTGCCTCGTAACCAAAGTTGTAGAGTGGCTCGAGCTCGGTACTCTGGTGCAACCTAATCTGCGCAGCACGCCATGGTAATGCTAATCTGCGCAACGGAAAAAATCAGCTTTTCCTGTAGTTGGGATGGACGCCAGTTTTTCAGTGAATTATAATCTACAGATCTCGGGGATTTCAAAAATGTATTCATATTTCTTCTAGATGGAACGGTTCCAGAGTTATACACCATCAAAGTTGGCCGAAAATGCTAAAAATGGCCATTTTTGGCGATTTTCAGATTTCTGGGGGGGATTGGAATAACTCTGGACCAACTCAGCCGATCAGGCTGAAATTCATATATATGGTGTAAAATTTAGTTTTACGTCGATTGAGACACATAAGAACCCTGAAAAATTGAGCTTGATACCGTAATCCCGATTTTTTCAACTTTAGGTCATTTGATTTTTTTTCTGCTGGTATGTAGAAGCTTTACCCCTCCACTGTAGTTAAAAATGTACTTTACAGTGTTTTGAATCGATTTCAGTCCATTCTGAAGCCATTCGGATACTGTAGATTGTGGTCCTGGCACGAAAACTGCATTTTGTCAGTTTACGTGGTTTCTGCTTTAAGGAAATGACGAATTCAGAAGCACGAAAGGTTTTCGGCATCAGCGAATTCATTCAGGGCATAGCGAATGTTACTGCATGACTGTATATTGTGGTCCTGGAACGAATGTGCATACTCATAAGTTTGATTACCTACTTTATCCAGCTTTCCCCTGCAACAGGAACACCCAAATAGCAAAAAATATCAATTTTCTCGTCGGGACCTCAAAATACAGTAACCCAGCAATGGTGGTTATGTCAGAAATAGATTCCACCACCCCTGAAAACCTTTATTGCCTTCTCTTTCGAGCGTTTCCTTGCCCCAGGCATGCATAAACACAAAATAACAATTTTCGTGTCGGGACCTCAAGATACAGTAACCCAGTGATTACGGCGATGTCAGAAATGGGTTCCTTGACCGCGAAAACCCTTAGTTCCTACTCCATCCAGCATTTCCTTAAAGCAGAAACCATGTATGTAAACTGACAAAATGCAGTATTCGTGCCAGGATCACAATCTACAGTATCCGAATGGCTTCGGAATGGACTGAAATCGATTCAAAACACTGTAAAGTACATTTTTAACTACAGTGGAGAGACTAAGCTTCTACATACCAGCAGAAAAAAAATCAAATGACCTAAAGTTGAAAAATCGGGATTACGGTATCAGTGTCAATTTTTCAGGGTTCTTATGTGTCTCAATCGACGTAAAACTAAATTTTACACCATATATGTGAATTTCAGCCAGATCGGCTGAGTTGGTGCAGAGTTATTCCAATCCCCCCCAGAAATCTGGAAATCGCCAAAAATGGCCATTTTTAGCATTTTCGGCCAAATTTGATGGTGTATAACTCTGGAACCGTTCCACCTAGAAGAAATATGAATACATTTTTGAAATCCGCGAGGTCTGTAGATTATAACTCACTGAAAAACTCGCGTTCATCCCAACTACAGGAAAAGCTGATTTTTTCCGTTGCGCAGATTAGCATTACCATGGCGTGCTGCGCAGATTAGGTTGCACCAGAGTACCGAGCTCGAGCCACTCTACAACTTTGGTTATGAGGCAAAACGCGCTCCGATGCACCCATAAGGAGTTATTCGCAAAAAACCGCCAATCCGCTCTTTTTTGGCAAGGACTATAGTTTAGTGCAATAAACTGATAGACTGAAAGTTATTTTTTTCATTATTTCAACTGCAAGCGTCATCTGAACATCTAAAACAACAAATTTTCAGTTTGCGACTGGTTGAAAACGCGTTTCCGAGGGGCTCTGAAATACAGAGTGTCCCAAAAAATGACAACATTTCTTTTTGCTGTCATTTTCGCAGACTTTGACCAAATTGTCTGAAATTTGAAACATAAGTGCCAAAATAGTGGGAATTTTATGTGTTAAAGTTTGGTGCATCAAAATTGACCAAATCCTGAGAAATTCAACATATATGAAATTGAGAAATTTTAATTAAACACAGAAACAGAATCAAAAACGGAAACTTCTTTTTGCTGTATCTTCTTTAATTTATGTTGGAATTCGATCAAATTTTGAATATATGCGAAGATATTTTGTAGCTCAAAAGTTCTGGCATTAATCAGTCCATATCGCAGTACTTGGAAAATAAAGAAAAGTAGCGTTTTTACTGCAGCAAAATGAAGAACATGCAAACTCTGAGATCTAATTAATAAGAACACCATCCAGATGGCCTCCGTTTGAGACAATGTGCAAATATCGACAAACGGAATAGTTCACAAATTTTCAGTTGCTCTACAGTATGCTCATGCACACTTACAGGAGCTTCATTACAGCTAGGGGAGCGAAAATCAATGTTGTTGTTGTTGTATCGGATAGGAATCGGAATTTTTTATGTCAAGAGCTGGGCTGGGTTCATGCGCCAACTATTGACATAAAAAACAACCGATATTCTGCGCATATATTCAAAATTTCATCCAATTCCGACAGAAATTTAAGAAGATACAGCAAAACGAAAAGTTTCCGTTTTGATGCTGTTTCTATATTTAATTGAAATTTCTCAATTTCATATATTGTTGAATTACTCAGGATTGGGTCAATACTGGTGCACCAAACTTTAACACATAAAATTCCCACTATTTTGGCACTTGTGTTTCAAATTTCAGACAATTTGATCAAAATTGGCGACAGTGTTGCCAGGTCTGCAGACTAAAAAACCCCTAAATCAGAGTAAAAATTCCCCCAGAAAACCCTAGAATTTTCAAATTTTCAAAAATCCCCCAGATTTAAAATGTACTTTTAGAGCTGACGGAAGCTGAATTTCACGTTGCACCACAAGATAGATATAGTGAGAAACAGAAAGAATGAAATTTATCACATGTACAACTAAATTGTAGATTGTAATTCTGCAACAAATCACTCAAATTACGATCAGACCAGGCATCAGACAGCAAGAAAACTACAGAATTATGGATGAAATTTTCTAAAACTTTGTTTGAAGTTATGATACAGTTTTAGTTTACTTCACGTTGATTCTAATATACATTTTTATATAATGCCGCGTATCCACTCAGTATTTCTTTTTTTCACTGTTGCAAAAGAATTTCTAAAGTTGAGTTTGAAAGCACCTCATAAATGTTCTTTAGAATAAAACATGTCAAACCTCGATTTTTTTGGTCGACAGATGGATGACAGTACATTTTTTCAAACAAATGTGTTGAACATTGATTCGACATTGGTAAAAAATAACATTCGATCGTTAACCCAATGCAACATACCTACGCCATTTGGCGTTTTGGCGTAATTCTTAGAAACGCGCTTCCCGACAACGAACAACTATCGGGAACCTGGTTCCCGACAACGAAAATGTTGTCCGACAGTCTCTCTTTTTTGGCTATTTTTTGTTTTTTTATTAGAAGCTTTCCGATAAGCTTCTGGAAATTTTCCTAAATTGTTGGGAATTATCAAAAACTATCGGTAAGCTCAAAAAATTGCTATTGTGAAGTGTTTTTCTGTCAGTAAGCTGTTATGCCAAAAACTTTCCCGACAACAAAAAAATCGGGAACTGAAAAATTTATCTTCCCGACAGCTGTCGGGAAGCGCGCGACTTCCCGACAATTAGAAACACCGGTGTGTTGAAGGGGGTTAAGATTCGATCGACATCGTCTGAAGAAGAAAATTCTCAAAAATCCCCAAACTCCCAAAAAATCCCCTAAATTTTAGCAAATTCCCCAATATACCCCCAACCATACATGTAACAGGTCATCCGCCGATGGGGGGAGGGGGGGGTGGGGGGGTCTGGCGCCGGCCGGGGGGGGGGTCTGAGCCAAAATTTTGGGGGAGGGGGTGGGCACTAAAAAACGCTCAAAAATCGAGAAAAATCGCAATTTTTGGCCTAAAAATCGCCAAAAATCGCTAATTTGGACTGAAATACAGCTAAAAAGTGCTGTTTTGCAGGCGATTTTGGCAATTTTTGTGTGTGAAAGTGTAAAAAATTGCAAAAATTTGCTCGAAAATATACTTGCCAGAAAAATCGGAGGGGGGGTCGGTGAAATCGTCTCGGGGGGGGGGGGGGTCCCCATCCGGGGGGGGTCTGGCCTAAGTCGGGTGGGGGGCAGACCCCCCCAGACCCCCCTGTTACATGTATGCCCCCAACCCCCAAAAAATTTCCAAATCCCCCAGATTTGTACCCCCAACCCCTAGATGAAATTTTCACCCCCAAATGGTGGCACAATACCCCCAGATTTGGGGGTAAAAGCAAAAAAGAAATGTTGTCATTTTTTGGGACACCCTATAGCTTTCCGATACGTCTGAAACAGCTTTCCGATAGGTTGGCCAACTACGCCATAGGGCGTTAGTCATTTGCAAAGGGTTAAGGACGACCCCTAGTCAGTCAAGCCAGCCAATCATACATTGTACCTGTAGATACTGGAATTGGTTGTGGCTGATAGTTGCGCTCTGCTAGTCGCGATCTAGCCTCACAAGCGTATTTTAGTTTCGCACCCAACATATTCTTGCCATAGACCACAAATGAGTAAAACAGTAATGCAGGTTCTCGAACGAACTCTAGATAATGCAAAAAGTGAAACCAGTTTTCTAGACGCACCTAGCGTCGTAACTATCTGTCTTTGTCTGTCACGAAATGTACACATAAGAAGTTCTCTTTATTAAACGAGAGAGATTGTGTTTTAGCATCCAGTCTAAAAGTGGTTGCCACAATGTCGGTTGGTTTCGATCACATTGACTTGGAAGAGTGCAAAAACAGGCAAAACAAACAAACGATCGCAGAAAAGTGACATTTCACATTTTCAAATTGCAGGAGTGTCAAAGTCGGAAACACTCCAGGAGTTTTAACTGAGGCAGTGGCAGAATTAACCGTAGCTCTGTTGCTCTGTACGAGCAGAAGAATTCCAGAATCGATTCAAAGTGTTCGCGAGTACAAGTTTTAAGATTTTGAGCTAGATTGTTATAAGAAAGAATTTTCCGTTCCAGCGGCAGATGGGGAGTGGTGCCCGACTCAGCGGTTAGTTCTTTGTGGATGTGCGGTCCGGGACTTTTGGACTCTACGATCGGAATCGTCGGACTGGGCCGGATCGGTATATCGGTGGCCAGAAAGTTGAAAGCTTTCGAGCCAAAACAATTGCTGTATTATGATGTTTGCTCTAATCCTGACGGTACTTTACTTACTGCAAAGTTCTAGTTGACCTGATTATTTTACAGTCGGTCTTTCAGCTGCCGACCTGAACATAAGCCAAGTTTCGTTGGAAAAGCTGCTGCAGGAAAGCGATTTTATTTTGATAAACTGCGCGCTCAGTCCTCAAACTACCGGACTGTTCAACTCGGATGCGTTCGAGAAAATGAAGAGAAGCGCCATTCTCATCAACACTGCAAGGTAAAACAGACACCACTCAGGCACTTCACGCCGTTTATGGTACCGACACCATATACCACGACCTAGGCCATATATGGTAACCCCATATTCGGTCACTGTGGTGGTACCATATATGGTACCCCTACCCATGACCAAGGGTGCCACTACCATACTGTATATGATACTAAATTTGAATGAAATAGTACTATATAAGGCATACATGTAACAGGTCATCCGCCGATGGGGGAGGGGGGTTGGGGGGGGGGTCTGGCGCCGGCCGGGGGGGGGGGTCTGAGCCAAAATTTTGGGGGAGGGGGTGGGCACTAAAAAACGCTCAAAAATCGAGAAAAATCGCAATTTTTGGCCTAAAAATCGCCAAAAATCGCTAATTTGGGCTGAAATACAGCTAAAAAGTGCTGTTTTGCAGGCGATTTTGGCAATTTTTGTGTGTGAAAGTGTAAAAAATTGCAAAAATTTGCTCGAAAATTTACTTGCCAGAAAAATCGGAGGGGGGGTCGGTGAAATCGTCTCGGGGGGGGGGGGTCCCATCCGGGGGGGGGGTCTGGCCTAAGTCGGGTGGGGGGCAGACCCCCCAGACCCCCCTGTTACATGTATGATATAAGGTACCGGTACAGTACTGTTGTTTAATACCGGATTTTTCAAATGCGTATGCGTATGCGTATGCGTATACGCATTCCAATTACAAATGCGTATGAGTTTGCGTATACGCATTGCAAAAACCAATGCGTATTTTGCGTAATGCGTATGCGTAATGCGTAATCTCAGAAACGATGAGAAATTTCACTGAACGGCTTGTTTGTCTCCACAGTGTGTTGTTTAGGTATTCAATAATCAAATTCCTGCCTTGAAATGAATTGCAGCGCAATTTTTTAGCAAATTTTGAAGATTTTTTACAATTTCAGAAACAAAAATTGCCAAAATTGCCTGAAAAAACAGCACTTTTAGCTGCATTTGAGCCCAAACTTCAAAGGAAATCCGAAGGTGCTGGGTTCGATTCCCAGCTACGCCCTTGCACATACAGTGGGAAAATATCGAAATTTTTAAAACATATTAATATAACTATGCATATATGTTTTCCAGAAAGAAAACATATTAATAACACATATAGTCATATGTTTCTGAAATTCAAATATGTGCATATTTTAAAACATAAAACATATTTTTATTCTCAAAGTATATTTTCAATATAACTCAACAACTAGGCAATTCCGAGCTCAAGAAACAATGAATTTCAAGGAATTCAACAGTAAGCTACAAGAAATCTCGATTATACTTGACAAACATTTCGTGTTTTGTCATATCGATCGGTGCCAATACGGCAGCGCCGACAGCCTTCAGCAATTCCTGCCAAAGAGAAGACACGTTCAACAACTGCAGAAGTTGCAGGAACAGATAATACGCTTAGAGCAAAGTCTGCAAGTTGTTTCAGATTGGTTTTCCGCTTTTCAGCCAAAAAATCGAATATTACATCAAAAAACGTCTCAGAAATCAGAAAATTTACAGTAAACTACATATGCAGCCTGAAACCATTTCAGTGGCACTGCCTACTTCAAAATATGTCTTATGTTTTCTGAAACATATTGAGAACTCCCGAAAAAGTAGCTACAGTAGCAATGTATAAGACCCGCCTACTGCAAAAATATGTATATGTTTTTGAAAACATATTGGCCCCAAAAACATATACATAGAAACATATTGCAACTGAAAACATATTTGGATGCATATACATATATGTTTCCCAAAAAAGAAACATATTTATGTTTTAAAACATATACATAAAACATATATGTTTTCCACAGTACTTGCACATGCCTAACGTTTTCACCTTCTTTTTTCTGTTTAGCGATTTTTAACCATTTTTAGCCGAAATATCGCGATTTTTAAGCTTTTTTAGTGCTCAGCCCCTCCCCCTAGAATTTGGGCTCAAACTACTGTAATTTTAATATATTAATATTAAAATAAAACTATTATTAATAGTGCCATTTTAATAGTATTAAATTTATATTAATATTAAAATACAGGGCCTACTATTATATTAAATTAAATTAAAAATACAAAGAGGGGCTGAATATTAAAATTGATTTTTAATAGTATTTTAATAGCATTTTAATAGTTTGACCTTCCCATCCGATCCGATTTGCGGGGGGCCTTACGGCCTGCGATGAGACTCGAGGTCCATTTCGCTACCCCCGTCCCCGTGATTCGTCATCTGAGACGTTGCCCTTCTCTCATAGCCAGCCACTGCTAGCCATGCTGTTGGGTCACCAAGAAGGCGGCCGGCGTGTCGATGCCATGAAGCTGACAGCTCCCAACGGCCGCCGGTGCCCCATATGCCAGAGGGCTCCCAGCATAGTTGGTTTCTCAGACAGCTTCTGACAACGTACATAGATCTTCTTCCCAATGCGGCATACCGTGTGGAGTGGCTTCGGTGCAATGGCAGATCCAGTCGGTTCTCATTTTACCTACTAGCTGTCACCAGCTTTCGGTGGCCTGGGTGGAGTTTTCTGCCGACGACCAACTCTTTGCGGCAAGAAACTTGCCGCGCCCAGAGGATGAGCGCACGATGTCACGCACAGTGGCTATGCGGCCTAAACCACTACACCAACTGTGCCGGTATAATATGTAACATTCTTTCCTTTCAAAATGCCTCTTTAACTATGGATCAATATTTTCTTTCAAATTTTACATGCCTAGCTTCTGTTTGCATGCTTTTTCGAATATCTTAACAGGTCATCCGCCGAAGGGGGAGGGGGTTTGGGGAGTCTGGCGCCGGCCAGGGAGGTCTGAGCTCAAAGACTTTTGGGAGGGGGTTGGGCACTAAAAACGCTCAAAAATCGCAATTTTTTGCTAAAATCGTCAGAAATCCATAATTTGGGCTGAAATGCAGCTGAAATGTGCTGTTCTACTGGCGATTTTTGTAATTTTTGTGTCTGAATTGCAAGCTCGCAAAATTTGGTCAAACAATTTCTTGCGGAAAAATCGTCTCCTAGGGTCCCATCCGGGGGGGGGGGGGGGTCAGGCCTAAGTTACTTGCCAGATCGGAGGGGTCGGAAAAATGGTCTTGGAGGTCTCAATCCAGGGGGGGGGGTTTCTGGCCTAAGTCGGGTGGGGGGCAGACCCCCAGACCCCTCTGTTACATGTATGCTTAAAACATGTTCAGGCAAAGTCATTTTAAATAGAATGGTTATAAATTTCCAGAGAAAAATGCTTCTTAGTTGGATCTCTGATTAAATTTTCAACTTACACTAGCAGCTTCAAGCAAAAGATGTTGTTTCACCAATTTGCTGAAGTGAGTCCCGAACTTTTTAAGTTAATTTTAGAATCTACTATTAAAATGCTATTAAAATACTATTAAAATTGTTATTTAATAGTATTAATATTAAATCTAAATTAAAATTAACAGAGGACTATTATATTAATATTAAATTAAAATTAAAATCGGCTAGTTCTATTATATTAATATTAAATTAAAATAAAATTTCACTATTAAAATTACAGTAGCTCAAACCCCTCCGACCAGCGCCAGACCCCCCAGCCCCCCTCCCAATTCGGCAGATGACCTGTTACATGTATGGTATGTACTGTACGTATGTTTTCTACAGGCAAGAGATTTTATGCGCTTTCCTACAAAAAATCAGTCGAATGCTCATTTCCTGAAGAGGTCTAATAGCAATCAAATTTACAATAAACATACGCAGTGGAAGCAAAGCACAAACAGATAGCCTGCCCATGCAACACAACTCATGTCTCCCAAAACCGTGGAAACTCTAAATTCACGGTTTTGTAGCACATTTCCTTTCCTGTTAAATCTTTCCCTCTTTTTAATTATTTGCAAGCCCAGCTTAGTTAAAGCTTTAAATGCCTCAGAAAATTTCTGGTGCCCTCACCTCACACTAAAAATAAGAAGAATGACCATTCGGTAACAATCTGAACTAAATATTTGCAAGAAATTCGAAAATGTAGCTATTTTTCAGACCCAATACGCATTACGCAAAAATATGCAAACTTTTGACAGAATGCGTAATAATATTGCATAATGAAATTCAAATGCGTATGCGTATGCGTATGCGTATACGCATTCTGAAATGCAATGCGTACTTTGCGTAATGATATGCGTAATGCGTATACGCATGCAACAGTACGGTACAGTTATCAATTCGAAGGTAGTGGTACCTTACATTCCATATACTTGCACCCATGGTCATGGGTAGGAGTACCATATATGGTACCATTACAGTCGCCGAACATAGCGGTACCATATATGGTGTCGGTAGCATAAACGGCGTTAAGAGCCAGACTGTGTAAACCTAAACGTTCAGCCATTCTTTTACATAAGCCTTAATCTTAGCTCTCCCTTCAACCACTTCCTTCGGGTCAAAAGGTCGAGGCGTGAAGAGTTCATAGCCGTGCGCTGAGTTGTTGATTACCACCGTTTTGATGCCTGGGTTGCTCTCGGGCGCCTCGGTTATACTGAAGGCTATAGTAGGATCCAGATAACCATTACTAAAACTAATTCTGCAGAAATTACCAAATCGACGCTCATGCGCCGCCCACCTGTAGACGATATTGGTGGCTTTCATCCAGCAAGCATCCCCATAGATGTTGTAAACTCTGTATGGAGTAATTTTAACTCCAAAGTAGGTCTTAGCGCAGTAGTAAGCCAGCCCCTCAAGACTCATTTTCTCTGGCTCGTACATATCGGTAACTCCGTTTGTGGACATAAGTTGCATTTGTTCAGTGCAAGTCTGAAGAATGCAGCTCTATTTTGTTAGAAGAAAGAAAATTGCTGCAAAATCACCTGAAAGTACCAAGCATTGCCCATTGGGGCAACTGCGTGTTTGAACGAATAACACTCTAAACCTCCGGAAATATTGAAACCGATGTGGGCCATTTTTGCTAGTCCTGTCACTAGTTCCTCGTCTGAGTCTTCAGGGTTAGCCAGTTGTTGACAGGCTACCTGAAATTTGAGTGATTTTGCCAAATCTTACTCTCAATCCAACCTATAATATTTTAACTTGATTTTGAGTGTTTTAGGTTTACCAAGTCCAAGTGTATCGTCATTAACATGCATTTTGCGAGAAAGTCAACTTAGCTATAAGGGAAGGTGTTTAAGCAACTTTTTTTCGCGGATCCGGCTGGTAGCCAAACATGTTAAAATAGATGTCAAACGAACACCAACGGTGCATGTTCGAACACCAGCGACCCCCTAGAACCGGAGCTGTACCCCTCCAAAGTTGGGTCGGTAACCCCTTTTCGGCCACTTTCTCGACATTTACTCAAACGATCACCATTCACTCGTTTCTCAAGAGTCAGAACAGGCGTGCACATGGTTGGATAGCCCTGACAGTTGCCTTTCAGACGCTGCACACAGCGCTTCCGGAACGTACCCGGTTAGCGAGATATTCTACGAAAACTACGAAATTTAGCGAAATTCCGACTCGATTTTTTCCCGAAAAATCGCTGTAACTTCTGCCATATATGCGGGGTCAAGCTGATTTTTGCTAAAAAGATGAAACGCAAAATGCCAAACAAAATTAACCTATTTCGGAGGCAAGTTGTAGGGGTCAGGGGGGGTGTTTTGCAATTTGAAGCCAGTCCAAAAATATTTTTTTGCTCAGAATAAAAAACAAAGAACAATTCTGGTGCAGTTTTACCCGCTGATTACGAATATGAACTCGGTTTGGCTGGATTCCTTTTGGTTCGGGAGGAATTTGCATCCAAATCTTCGAGTGGCTGTATTTCTAAAGTGGCACTGCTCATTAGCATGAGCAAGAACCATGCTAGAAAGCAGTTTTTCTTATGTAGTTTTTGATGCTGATTCTGAAGATAATCATATTTTTTATCTACGTTGAGCAGTTCTGAAGATATGGGCATTTTGAGAATTTGCGAACAAAACCGTTGCAGTTGGTATGCAATGGTGGTTTGAAATGTTACTCAATTCTGTCATATGCTAGATACGGAGCCATGGAATTAGCATCACCTAATGCACTTTTTGCCGCTGATTATGAAAATTACCTCTATTTTTCAATCGGACGGCTTCTGAGTGAGTTACTTAGGCCTGGTGCCCTGTCATCAACATTATAAGAAATTTATTAAACAGGTGCGTGAAATAGCAACTGTTATATGCAGTTTTCTTCGCTGATTCAGAATATGACCTTATTTTTGCGCTATAATGACCTTGTTGCGAGTTATAGACCTCTAAAGTTACTTCAATATCCATGCTTTCAGGAGTGGTAATCTGGAAATAGATAGTCTGCGCTTTGGCAGTTGTGAAGCGAATTATCTATCAAAAATAGTGTATCCGAACTATTTTCGACCTCTGATTTATAAAATGACCTTACTTCTGCTCTACAAGCCTTTCATTTTCAGGTTCTGTCATATTCTTGTGAAAGAAGTGCAGAAAGTTGTATCTTAAAATCAATAGCTTGTAGAGCAGAAGCAAGGTCATTTTTGAAACCAGCGGTTCAAAATAGGTCGGATACATTATTTTTGATAGATAATTCGCTTCACAACTGCCAAAGCGCAGACTATCTATTTCCAGATTACCACTCCTGAAAGCATGGATATTGAAGTAACTTTAGAGGTCTATAACTCGCAACAAGGTCATTATAGCGCAAAAATAAGGTCATATTCTGAATCAGCGAAGAAAACTGCATATAACAGTTGCTATTTCACGCACCTGTTTGATAAATTTCTTATAATGTTGATGACAGGGCACCAGGCCTAAGTAACTCACTCAGAAGCCATCCGATTGAAAAATAGAGGTAATTTTCATAATCAGCGGCAGAACGTGCATTAGGTGATGCTAATTCCATGGCTCCGCATCTAGCATATGACAGAATTGAGTAACATTTCAAACCACCATTGCATACCAACTGCAACGGTTTTGTTCGCAAATTCTCAAAATGCCCATATCTTCAGAACTGCTCAACGTAGATAAAAAATATGATTATCTTCAGAATCTGCATCAAAAACTACATAAGAAAAACTGCTTTCTAGCATGGTTCTTGCTCATGCTAATGAGCAGTGCCACTTTAGAAATACAGCCACTCGAAGATTTGGATGCAAATTCCTCCCGAACCAAAAGGAATCCAGCCAAACCGAGTTCATATTCGTAATCAGCGGGTAAAACTGCACCAGGATAGTGTGTTTGTTTTTAATTCTGAGCAAAAAAAATTTTTTTGACTGGCTTCAAATTGCAAAACACCCCCCCTGACCCCAACAACTTGCCTCCGAAATAGATTAATTTTGTTTGGCATTTTGCGTTTCATCTTTTTAGCAAAAATCAGCTTGACCCCGCATATATGGCAGAAGTTACAGCGATTTTTCGGGAAAAAATCGAGTCGGAATTTCGCTAAATTTCGTAGTTTTCGGAGAATATCTCGCGTTCCGGGAGCGCTGTGTGCAGTGTCTGAAAGGCAACTGTCAGGGCAATCCAACCATGTGCACGCCTGTTCTGACTCTTGAGAAACGAGTGAATGGTGATCGTTTGAGTAAATGTCGAGAAAATGGCCGAAAAGGGGTTACCGACCCAACTTTGGAGGGGTACAGCTCCGGTTCTAGGGGGTCGCTGGTGTTCGAACATGCACCGTTGGTGTTCGTTTGACATCTATTTTAACATATTTGGATACCAGCCGGATCCGCGAAAAAAAGTTGCTTGAACATCCTAAGTTGACTTTCTCGCAAAATGCATGTGTGAGATTGATTAGATTACTGAGAGATAGCTGCATTCTAGTCTAGTACAATGTGTCGCAAAAATATGATGACATTTGTTTTTGCTGGTGTACGAAATTTTAACACACAACATTTTGCCTATTTTTGGCAGCTACGCTTAAACGTTCTTCAGCTAATTTGGTCAAAACCAGCGCAAGTGACAGCAAAAAGAAATTTTATGGTATTTTTAGACAGACTATATATCAGGGTAAATTAGTGCATTTTGTAATAAAACTCACGCTATTTCGTTGAATTCTGCAATAAAAAGCGATTGTTAAAAAATTTCTGTCATTTTAGAAAATAACTTTTGGAAAAAAAACTGGAAAAAAAACGAAAATTGACTTCACATTTTTCCGGAAAACAGACAACCCTGCTATATATAACACTCTAGCTTGTTGTAAGCAAGGTTGTAGTAGGATTACCTTGCACGGCCAGGCATGCCCCAAGAAGGGAACGGGATAGTCAAAAATTGCCAAATTCATGGTAGCCACTCGTAACCAATGAATTAGCTGGGTTCCATCTCGAGGTCCAACTTGGCTTGATGAGCAAAATCTGAACTGACCGTTTATCCACTTCCTTCCTGCCTCTATAATCTGACTCGGTATGTACAGGGTGCGTAAAAAGCCAATCAACAGATATACTGTAGCAACGTTCAAATCTCCTCAACCTATTTGAATGAATCTTTTTTCAATGAAAGAGAAATATGAATTCTTAACAGATTGGTGCAATGTTCATTAAGATGCTCTGCTTGGTTCCTGAGATATTTGTCCTCAAAGTAAAATCAGAAATTTTGGTAATGAACAACAGCGATTTTTATTATTCCGTTGCACTTCATAATAAAACAGATTCTTACAGCTAAGCGCTAACGTCACGAAGCTTTACTTACTGTGACACAGGCTCGGTTACTTAACCAGTAAAGTCTCGTTAGCCCCCAGTAAGGAATCTGCTTTATTATGAAGTGCAACCGAATCGCTCTTGTTCTTTGCTAAAGTCTGTTTTGATTTTGAGCGTAAGTATCTCAGCAACTAACCAGAGTATCTTGATAAAATTTTCACCATTTTTCAGGAATTTATCTATCTTTCATTTAAAAGGATCAATTCGAATCGGTTGAGATTTACGGTTGCTACAGCAAAACATCTGCTGGGTTTTTTACACACCTGCTGTAGTTTAAAAAATAAATAGAAAAAACCTGTTTCAATCATCCGTCGTAAGGCCGGCCAGGCGGCCTTGACTTTCTGGTCACAGTTCGGTCCAGACAGGCGAAAGGTTCTAGTCACTACTGCGAAATAAACAAATTGATCGGTTGCTAACCCTATATAGGCCTTGACCGGGGCTGCTGAGGCTACCGAGCTGAAAGCCTACAGTTTTTACCGATTTGCGGAGAAATTAGAAAAGTTTACCCATCCACCATATTAGGGTACTTGGTTCTGAGCCATGCAGAGAGGGCTCCACAGTAGGAGCCGCCAAACACCACCACTTTGCTTTTTACTGACAGTTCCTGCGCTTTCACGTACTGTACAACTGTAGCGTAGTCTGCTAATGCTTGCTCTGAACTACAGTAACCCAAGTTTTCTAGACTGACGAATGACTGGTTGCCGAAGGGAAGCGATGCGCCGTAGTATCTGTGCTCTACAAACAGAACCATCGCTCCCAGTTCTTCTGCTAGTGTCCACATCCAGCCCTGAAAATAGTTTATAAACTATGAGTTTTGGTGGTAAGAAATCACCCACCCAACCGCCAGCAAAGTCCTCTATGTTCCCCTCACAACCTGCGCCGAACAGAATCGGTCGGTTTGGTTGCCAGAGGTCTTTGTTGATCAGATACCGTAGGCTGAATGAGCGCTGATCTCTGTAAGAGAAGTGATCGATCGGCATGTCCTGATACCATTTGGTCTGCCAGCTGTAGCGAGCAGTAATTGGTCGAAGAAATAGAAGTAAAACTGCAAAGACCAACAACATCTTGTCAGTGGATAGTAGGTTTGCAACTATGCAGTCCTGAGAAATCTATCTAGAGTTTGCAGCTGGTTTTAAATGATAAGTAGTAAGCCGACTTTACTGCCGATAAAGGCTGAAGAGTTTAGAGGTCCGGTGGTCGACCAAGAAGCCTTGTACGACGCTCTAAAATGGGGAAAGATCGCCGCTGCTGGCCTTGATGTCTGCTATCCTGAGCCCCTGCCTCAGAATCACAAACTTCTCAAGCTCAACAACTGCGGTATTGCTTCTTCCTTTTAGCCATATATGGCCGGTCCGAGTTTTTCTACATTGTAGGTATGGCCAACCCCCACCCTCGCTCAGACCCGCTTTGCCCCACCTCTGGAAAGCAATTTTTGATCAATTTCTTGCTATTTTGGACACGAAGTTTGCAAAAATTCCATGCAAAACTGCAACTGCTATATCGTTGGAACCTATCGGAAGCCCGGTAATTTTTCCTGAAAATCAAGTAACTACCGTAACGCGGTACCTGCTTACGGCCCTTGGTGAAAAAGCTGCCGAAAATTTTGTACTCGGACAGTACCCCCCTCATCGCAATTACCGATATATATATACAGGGTGTGCCAAAAAAAAACAACCCAGCAGATTTTTCGCTGTAGCAACCGCAAATCTCAACCGATTTGAATAAATTCTTTTTTAAATAAAAGATAAATAAATTCTTAAAAGATTGCTGAAATTTTCATTAATGTACTCTGCTTAGTTCCTGAGATATTGGCTCTCAAAGTCAAAACAGTGATTTTGGCAGTGAACATGAGCGATTTTCTATTATTCCACTGCACTTCGTAATAAATCGGATTCCTGCTACTGCTAAGGGCTCTTGGAGGCTTTACAGGTGACACAGAAACTCGGTTTACTTCAACACTAATGTATCATTAGCCCCAGCAGTAGGAATCTGCTTTATTATGAAATGCAACGGAATCGCTCTTGTTCTTTGCCAAAATCTGTTTCGACTTCGCAGGCAAAAATCTCAAGAACTAAACTGTGAATCTCAATAAAAATTGCACCAATCTTTGAAGAATTTATCAGTCTTTCATTCAAAAAAGGGTTCATTCAAATCGGTTCAGATTCATGGTTGCAAAAGTAAAAAATCTGCTGGGTTGTTCTTTATCACTCTTGTTCATTGCCAAAATCTCTGTTTTGACTTTGAGGACAAATATCTCAGGAACTAAGCAGGCTATCTTAATAAACGGTACATCAGTCTTTCCAGAATTTATTTATCTTTCATTTAAAAAAGGATTCATTCAAATCGGTTGAGATTTGCGGTTGCTACAGCAAAAACTCTGCTGGGTTGTTTTTTTTTGGCACACCCTGTATTTACGCTTTTGCGTAGTATTGGGCTCAGGTTTAGAATGACGATTTAATTTAAGCATTAGTTCATGCTCTAATCGAGCTTTAAACCTGTGGTTACGCTCAAGTTAAACAAATCAGCCACCCTACCAAAGTGATATACTAATTGACGCAACTATTACGCATACCAGTCGGACGGTAAAATGACACTACAGTATCTATCTACTCAATAAATTCGCGTCGAAAACCGTAAACAAACAGTTCAAATGAACAGGGCTTCCGATAGATTCCCGCCGTATAGCTGTATTTGACAGGCGCTTCTGACTGAGCTCAAAATATAGTTTTTTACTATAGTACGTACGCGATTTTTGCCCAGTTTTCCGATTTTAGTGATTTTTACTAGTGGACCCGTTTTAGTTTAATAATAGCTTTTTTTTCAGTGGTTCTGTCTCACATCGGCAGTGCGACCATCGAGACTAGAATGAAAATGGCCTTTCTTACAGTGGAGAACATTCTGGCCGGACTGGACGGTCGGCCGTTGCCTGCTGCACTGTGTTGACTTTGACTGAGACTAGATAATTGACTGGTTCCGGACAATTCTTTCTCATTCATCCTGCAGTCGATTTTCCTTTTATCTTTGCATGATTTAAAGTTTCACTATTGCTGCGTTTAGTACAAACAGTCAGACACCTACTTATATGTATGGCGTTAAGCACCTGAAGTTGGCTTATGTTTTAGCTTAAGGGCGAAGAGAGAAAGATCAAACAGGAAAGCGTTTTTAGTTAGATGCATCAAATAGTCAGTTCGGTTAGTTAGTCAGGACATACATGCACCCTTGTTCAACTTTATATCCCTCCCATGGCATATTATTTGTCGGCAATGTTTATGTCAAATTTGTGATAATTTTCTTGACACATGCTACTGTATATGTTATAACATTGTTTCGGTAAGCCGGTAAGCATCCCATGCCGTTTAGGCCTTGCCCAACGGAGCTCCCTGTAGCTCCAAGAACTCCATGTCACCTGAGTCGACCGGAGGCAAAGTGTGTCATGTACCCAGTCACGCTTTCGGAGCTGCTCCCTATCAGTTTATCGTTGACGCTGACTGCTACAAACTCAACCACCCACTCACAGGTCAATTCTTCTTTCTGATGTTACAGTCATCCTAACGGTACAGTACTGTTGTTTGGTATTGGATTTTCCGTTTGTGTATGTGTATGTGTATACACGTTTACTTTCAAACGTGTATGGTAATTTGTGTACACACATTTAACAAAACAATCGGTATTTTTGTGTGTGTATTGTACTGAAAATGCAAATTTTTGGTAGATGTTCAGTCAGAAAGAAATGTTAGGAAATCAAATCTCTCAATGTCTGCTGCTTGAACCTTGGATAGCTTTGATGTGTATGCTGTATGTGTATGTGTATGCACATTGAAAAAACAAGGTGTATTTTTGTGTACCGACCGGTACCTAGGCTGGGGGCACCACATGTGGTAGCCCCACGTTCCTGGCCTGTGGTATGCTGCTAGTACCATACATGTAACAGGTCATCCGCCGATGGGGGGAGGGGGGTTGGGGGGTCTGGCGCCGTCCGGGGGGGTCTGAGCCAAAATTTTGGGGGAGGGGGGTGGGCACTAAAAAACGCTCAAAAATCGAAAAAATCGCAATTTTTTGGCTAAAAATTGCCAAAAATCGCTAATTTGGGCTGAAATACAGCTAAAAAGTGCTGTTTTGCAGGCGATTTTGGCAATTTTTGTGTGTGTAATTGTAAAAAAATGCAAAAATTTGCTTGAAAATTTACTTGCCAGAAAAATCGGAGGGGGGCTCCCATCTGGGGGTCTGGCCTAAGTCGAGTGGGGGGCAGACCCCCCCAGACCCCCCTGTTACATGTATGGCTAGTACCATATGCGTTAACTACCGTTTTAGGCCAAATATGTCAGGAACTAAGCAGAGTATCTTAATAAAAAACTCACCAATCTTACAAGAATTTATCTAAATTTCATTCAAAAGCAGATTCTTTCAAATCGATTGAGATTTACGGCTGCTACCGTAAAAATGTGCTATTTTGTTTTTATGATGCTCTGTCATAGCTTCATTTTTACCTGACTGTTTAGTGGAATTGAAGGGCAATGTGACTAACTGTATTTATTAAAAAGCTCATGTACCTGTAGTGACATTGACGGGAGCGCCGTTCAAAGGCTTCATCATCCAAGCTCATCAAGTTGGTTCGGACAGAGCTGTGGGTTATTTTGTTGCCCCAAGTGCCGAGTACAAGTACCAATGCCCTAACGACATCAACAGCATAACGCACACGTCCCGTGTCCTCAAGCATAGCCTGACGTTTGGTTGGGGTGCCTACGAGAGACTCGGACCGATTTACTTTGTGTAAGGACAGTCTAATAATAATGAACATAGTTTGGTCTACTATTCTATGCAAATTTCAGTGCCACTGTGGTGCGACAGTTCGATCACTACTATGTGAAGGGTGTGATGTCTAAGCAGTTGATGCCGTGTAAAGCGCCCTACTGAGTAAACCACCAACGTGCTACCAACTTAGAACCATTTTTATAAGAGCGAAAGGCGGCGGAACATGAAATTTCTGACCTCTACTTTTACGTGATGAATCCGCCCGCAGCAGAAAAGACAATTACTACAACTTCAATGCCTTAAAACACTAAATCTGTTCAGTTTTTAGTGTAGGGGTTTTTGAAAACGTACTGCTGTTTGGTATTGAATATTGATTTCAGTGTATGTTCGCTGTCTTCGTCGTTTAATTTTTTTACTCCGAAAAAACAATGGCAGAAAATAGCGCGGCTATTGTTAGGTAGTTTCACGAAGACCTGCCTTACGGTAGCTCGTGTTATGTTAATTTGAAGTGGATTTGGAGTCAAACTACGCTCTTTTCAGAGATTACGGTACTGACAAATGTGTATGGTAATTTGTGTTGTGTTTGTGTGCACACATTCGGAAGAACAATGTGTATGCATTTATGTGTATGTGTATTGTACTGAAACTGCAATGTTTATGGAGTAAGGCATTTCTTACAGTTAAGGCGGTGCAAAATCCAACTGGGTCGTCACTGAGTCAGTGACGTACCAGGGTTTTGCAAACCGGTGTAAAGTTTTGAAGTTCCCTGGTTGGGCCGCTGCCCAACAAGGGCGAGAAAATTTCCCAAAATTTGCCTTCAAAAACGCGTTTAAAAAGCATTCTGAGCTTAAACTTGACAGAAATGAAAAGTTTTATTAGTTTAAAGTGGCCTGGTTGGGCTTCTGCCATTTTTGAACATTTAACCTTTGAAAACGCATTTAAAAGGTATTCTAAGCATAAAATAGACAGTTTTAGTACATAATTAGTTCATTTCTCTTATTTTTGTCTAATTTTTTGTCCCTACCTCCACCGCAAAGTGGGGTGTACACACCCTACACCCCCTGGATACACCACTGCAATGAGTCTGTGCCTGTTCTACCACCAGATCAGGTGTCAATAAAATTTGATTGATTGATTGATTGATTGATTGATTGATTGATTGATTGATTGATTGATTGATTGATTGATTGATTGATTGATTGATTCAGCTATTAGCTTCACTTGCACCCAGGTACATGTACTTAGTTAGCTCGGCTCAAACAGACTCTTTAATTGGTTTAATCAGCTCTTGCGTATAATCGGCTTACACATGTCAATGACAAGACGTCAGAACAGAAGATTGATTGCTCACGCGTGGCCTTCTTTTCATCTCTCATTCACTCCAACTTTGCTACCCTGCGGCGTATAGGAGATGATCAAACTGTTGCTGCTGATCATTAGCACCATGCCGCTCACTTACTGCATGGTCCGACTTGGCTGGGGTAAACTTTTTACAGCATTCTACAAATATATTTATTAGGTACTAAACTATACAGATCTGCGTTGATGGAAATATCGAACGTACTGGATAGCAAATCAGTTCAGTTTCAGACTAATTTTGAACTATACAAATAAAACAGAAATTTTTAAGTTTTTGCAAACCAAAGAACTTGTCTTCAGATCGTGGCGCAGGAGTTTCGACGGCAGTTCACAACGAGCTGCAAAAGCTCTGCACTCAACTGAAAGTTGAATGGCTGCAGCAGTTTGTGAATGGAGAAGACATGATGGACGATCGCGGAACGCAGTACATGGTAGATATTTGTGCTACTGTAATGGGAGTCTAATTATAGCCATCACTCTTTAGTGATCATGCAATAAAACACTGAACAAATTCATCCCAAAATTGTTTCATAGGAAAACCGTGGGGCATTTTGCATTTTAAAGATGCATTTTGCGAGAAAGTCAGCTAGAGACGGCAAATAGGATTGTTGGTGTCATTTCCTGGTGTCTGACATCATCCATTCAAACGATCACCCTTCCTTCATTCGTTACTTTAAGATGCATTTTGCAAGAAAGTCAGCTTAGGTGCCAGAGAGACGGGGGAAGCAGGGTCACCTCGCGGATCTGGCTGATATTAAAATATGTTAAAATAGAACTCAATCGAAAACCAGCAGTGCATGCCCGCCAACCAGCAACCAACCCCCTAGAACCGGAGCTGCACCCCCTCAAAGTTGGGTCGGCAGGGACTTTCGGGCTCATTTTCTGGTGTCTGACAGTCTCCATTCAAACGATCACCCTTTCATTCTGTTGTTAAGCTAGGATCCCGATTCGCATGTGGTTTTGTAGCTGTTCCAATGGCCTTTCATGTTCATGTAATCCCGTTTCCAGATCACAGCCGGTTAGCGAGATATTTGCCGAAAACTACGAAATTGCCGAAAAATGCCGCTCCAATTTTTCCGAAAAATCGTTATAACTTTTTGTGCAAAAGCCCTGCAATGTTAGGTATGGGTTGGCCAAACAAAATTAGCTGTTTAGGGGCGTGGATGTTTTCGCATCTGAAAGGTATTCGAACAAACTTTTACCAAGTACCACGTTTTGTGCTCATGCTACCGAGTAGTGCCACTTAAGAAATACTGTTGGTCACAACTTTAGCGTAAATTTCTCCCGCCCGATCCAGAGCGAATCTAGCTAAACTTAATGCCTTTTCAAACTCAGCACACAAAACTGCATCGAATAGTATTATCCACTTGATGCAGACCGTGGAGCTTTTGCTCCAGACTTGTCCCCGAAAGTGGGGACAACCCCCTCCAATTCTACCGTATCCATGGGTCCAAAATACAGTATACCTCCGACTCGGGGACATGTTTTCCTTGTCCCGCGGGACATCTCGGGGACAACTGAAACATGTCCCGTCACCCAAAATCAGGGGACTTCTTCTTGTCCCCCTGGTGGGGACTTCTTCTTGTCCTGGGGACATGTCTAGAAGAATCAAGGTTGTCCCCAACAGTCAGGGACAAGTTAATTCACGGCTTTTCTTGGTGTCTTAAGTTCCCTAAGTGCGTTTTAAAGGTGTAAATCCACCAGTTCTCTTCAGATAGCACAATTTATGAGACACAAACAGCCAAGAACCGGAGTATTGACGGCAATTAAAGCACGCACTGGGGACAAGTAAGGAACAAGTTGGGACAAGACATGGGTTGTCCCGACTAGTTCCATACTTGTCCCCATCGCTTGGGGACAAGCATGGAACTAGTCGGGACAACCCATGTCTTGTCCCGGGACTACCCCCACCTTGTCCCCTGGGTTGTCCTGGGCTTGTCCCCGGCCGTGTCCCCGTCGGGACAACTGCGAAGCCTTGTCCCCAGGAAGTTAGATGTCCTCGGTCTGCATCAAGTGGTTATACTAACCACTAAGCTTTGCGGAAAAAAATTTCAACACCTTTGAGAGGCCAAACCACCTCCTCCCCAAAACAACACACTTTAGTGCGCTCATTTTGTTTGGCCATCATACCTAACTTTAGTTAAAACATTAGCTTGGCAGGGCCGATCCGATCCGATCCGATCTGGCGGGAGGGTCGTACAATGTACGGCCCTACGATCAGACCTGCACGGTCCATTTCGTTACCCCTTATATCGTCATCTCGGACGTTTGCCCTTCTTTCACTGCCAAGCCACTCAAGCCATGCTGTTGGGCGCCAGGTACTAAGAGAGTGCCTGGCGTGGTGACGTCATGGTGCTGACAGCTCCCAGCGGCCGCCCGGCCGAGGAGGAGTAAACCGGTATAGGCCGTAATGCTGGTTTCTCAGACGGCTCCTGACGTCCTTGATCTTCCCTCCAACGCGGCATGCTTTTAGGAGCGGCTTTCGGTGTAACGGCAGATCCAGTTGGTTCCCATTTTACCTACTCACTGTAACCAGTTTTCGGTGGCCTGGGTGGAGCGTTGTGCCGACGACCAACTCTTTGCAGCAAGAAACTTGCCACGCCGAGAGGATGAACCACTACAACCACTAGGGATGCAGCGGCCGCCGTGACTCAGAGGCAGCGAGCTACCCACTGAGCCACTGACGCGGCCTCTTGGCAGGGCCTTTGCACAAAAAGTTATAAAGATTTTTCGAAAAAAACGGAGAGGCATTTTGCGGCAATTTCGTAGTTTTCGATGAATATATTGCTAACCAGCTACTTGGATTTGGAAACGACCAGCGATTTGGAAACGGGAGTACCAGAATACCGAAAGGCCATTGGAACAGCTAGAAAACCATATGCGAGTCGGGATGCTAGCTTAAGAAGCACATGAAGGGTGATCGTTTGAATGGAGGGTGTCAGACAAGTGATAACGACACCAAAAATTGCTGCCGACCCAACTTTGAGGGGGTGTAACTCTGGTTCCAGGGGGTTGCTGGTGGGCGGGCATGCACCGATGGTCTTAAATTGAGCTCTATTTTAACATATTTTGATATCAGCCAGGACCGTGAGATGACCCTGCTTGCCCCGTCTCGCTGGCACCTAAGCTGACGTTCTTGCAAATTGCATCTTCGTCTCTGAACCGATCGAGCTTGGTTATTCAAACCATAAGAATGAACTTTGGTGGGGAGGACTCAAATTTGAGGGACTAATACATCTCTATAGGTTTATGTCACCCCAACCACCGCAAACGATTCAGTACTCCAGGCCCGAAATGCAACCTTCAGAAAATAAGTCTGTGTAACGTCAGTGCCTCACTGTCAGGACTTGTGCGTTTATCGTTTTGTATGGGATTGAAGCAATCAATTCAGTGAGCAAACAGCTGCTGTTACTCAGTAATTTGACACCAGCTTGCACTAACATCCTACCAGAAAATGTTCCGCATAGCCACAAAGTATGTTGGACTGTATTTTCGGCACTGTGCAAAGCACAATTTTACCTCCAATTCGTGCGGTAGTAGAGGCATGGGTGTGTTTCCCGATCTCCTCTTGCCTGTTCTTTGTTATATGAGTGTGTCATATGAGTTGGTTCCTGTGAAAATTGAAGAGATCGTTGAGGCAGAATGCTTGAATGGAAGTTGGCATCCAAACAGTTCGACTCTGTCCCGTTTGAGTGACGGTTCCATTGACATGGCAGCTTGGCTTGTAGTCTTTCAACCACAAGATTTCGACTGCGTGTACCCCAGCTACCCTGTAACTCAGAATGGACTCCAGTTTATTGCAAGACGATTCACTGACAAAGCCAGGATTACATGTTTTCTCGAACCTTTTCAGTTTCTTGTCTGGTTCTGCATTGTTCTGCTGCTTATACTACAAGCTAGACTCTCTCAACTCGGTCATAGTAACTTTTTCCCAGTCTATGTGACCTTTGATTGTCTAATGCCCTTTCTATTTTGTTTAGCAATCGAGCTGCTTAAAACGCTATACAGAAGAAGCCTGCTTTCAGGTTTGACAGTAGTGCATCAGTCCTACCTGAGAGACACAGACCAAATGCTGAACCAACTTGAGACCGGTCAATTACGCATGATCAGTTTCTGGCCGTCTCATCTCATTGCTGTCTACTTCAAACAGTTTGGCACCAAGTTCTCTCTTATGAACCGAATTGCACGCGCATTAGAGATGTACCCAGCAGTGCAGGAAGTAGATATTGGAAAGCAAATTGAGAAATTGGTCCAAGGTGGATTCGTGACCTTCGTTAGCTCTCCAGAAGTATTCGTTAGTCTTTCCAACTGTCAGTTATCCGTCATAAAATCTGTGGAGCCAGTGTCAACTGGAGATGGCTACTTCATGTTTTCAAAGAAATCGGCCTATTTTGAGTCCTTCAACAAGGCATGGGTAAAATTCCAGGTACTGAAAGAGCTACCTATATATGTAGATGCATTATACTATACAGGGTGATTCACATAACCACGGGGTTTTGCAAGCCCAGAAGTTTTTTTGTTTGAATACCGAATCGGCTGATTTTTGGAAACGATACATGGACCTACTTTGCATTTTACTGTTTCAAATTTCAGTAAATCCACGCTCTACATCACTGATTATTATGCTCTTTAACGTGACCACCACTGTTTTCGATCACTTTCTGCAGCCGCTTGCGGATATACTACAGGGTGTCTCAAAAAAAATGATCACATTTCTTTTTACTGCCATTTTCGTAAATTTTGACCAAATAGGCTAAACTTTGGACCATAGGTGCCAAAAGTCGGGCAATTTTATGTGTTAAAGTTTGGTGCACTAGGCTTGACTCAATCCCGAGAAATTTCGAAAAAAGTGAAATTTGTTAATTTCAATAGTGAAAGCCGGTCACCGAAAAATGGAAGCATTTCCTTTTCCTGTATCTTTCCTAATCTTTGTCGGAATTGGATGAAATTTGGAGTGTAGACGCAGAAGTTCAGGGTAATTCGTGTTTAAAAAGTTGACGCATGGACTCCAACGCTATCGTTAGAGTTAAGGCGATAATGTAATGTAACGTTTTTTCGGTGACCGGGTTTTGGTATTGAAATTACCAAACTTCACATTTTTTTTTAAATTTCTCGAGAATTGGGCAAGCCTAATGCACTAAACTTTAACACATAAAATTGCCCAAGTTAGGGCACCTATGGTCCAAATTTCAGCCTATTTGGTCGAAATTTGCGGAAATGGCAGTGAAAAGAAATGTGATCATTTTTTCGGTGACCGGCTTTCACTATTGATTTAACAAATTTCACTTTTTTTGAAATTTCTCGGGATTGAGTCAAGCCTAGTGCACCAAACTTTAACATATAAAATTGCCCGAGTTTGGGCACCTATGGTCCAAATTTCAGCCTATTTGGTCAAAATTTGCGGAAATGGCAGTAAAAAGAAATGTGATCATTTTTTTGAGACACCCTGTATTATAGCAGGGGTTTCGTTTTCCTTTTTCCGAGTTTTGCCGCACACAATCAGCGATTCGTGCCACCGGCGAATGCCAGAATGGCTCACTGGCTCGCGCTCTCTCGCAAATCCCAGCCGGAACTTTCTCTACTTTCACAGAGGTTTTGGTCCACTCAAACCGTGCTGCACATTTTGCATGCTCCTTCACTGAGAAAGGTCTGATCTGATGACAAATCATAACGGCTAAAGATGTCGGGCTGTATCGGAAACTGAATTGAAACGTCAACATGCCATAGTTTAGAATGTTATCAACACACAAATCAGCCTTAATGGCGCACCTGCAAAATATTATTATTAGCATCAGTGTTGGAATTGGATTTCAGTTTGCGGTAGAATTGCCAATTTTCAGGCATTTCGTGATGAAATAAGCCGAAATTTGAAACAGTAAAATGCGTGAGAAGTATGTCCACGTATCATATCAAAAATGAGTAGACTCAGTCCACAAACAAGAAAGTTCTGAGCCTGCGAAATCCCCTGGTATATGTGAATCACATTCTATTATATTAAAGGAGCGCACGTCATTGGTGGAAAAGAAATATTTGAGCTTTGACCTTCCAAAAGATCCAAATTCATGTGAAAAGACCAAAAACACAATGACATTGCCACTTTCACTTCATCATCTCGAGCAAGTGTTCGGCTTATGGTTGACTTTCGGAATTGGTGGGCTGTGCTGCTTACTGTACGAGCATATTCAGCATTGGGCTGAGGTCGTGTCGTGATTTATGAAATATTTTACGTTTTCTGTGAGCATGGGCATTGCCTACAGTAGCTATTTTGTTCTCGATTGATTGTTACAGCAAAAACTTCTACTTTATGTAACCACGTGTTTTTAGAATCATACATAGTTGTTCTATAACTGACTGAAATTTCAATTTCCCCGTGTTCTGTTTAGTGAAAGTGTAAATAACAAATATGGGAGCGTGAATTAATCATTCAAAGCCAAGGTCCTTTTGGCAGAGGACAATAGATACGTCACCAAGTACAATAAGAACAAGGGGTGACGTGACGTAGACAGAATGAATCATGTTTTAAAGGAACCGTTACGGCGGGTTACGCTAAAAATTATATTTTCCACTGTTTACGTTTTACAAATCTTTCAACGTCTACGCCTGCATGTGTCCCTGCCGTGTACAAACTATTTCTGAAATCTGATAACAGACCTGCATGACGCTTAGCTAGTCACACTTTACACCGACAATCGTCTTTACCAACTCTACCGAAAATGGAGCTACGAGGTCATGACCCCGTTTCTCGGTACCCTTCAAATGACACCTCTGCCAGTGGTCAGTTCGGTCCCACTCTCACCTGGCAATCGAGTGGTCAGCCAGAAAGTGTAGCCACTGACAGGAAGGACACCGGCTACCAATCCGAATACCCTACAGAGCCCACCTCCACTACTGAGGAGACCAACTCCAGGTTCAACGGTTGCAGGTTAGTCAGGGGCATCGTCACTTCTGGTGATGGACCTGACCACTTTCCCGACACCTTGCTCCCTCATAACAGACAGGAATTCATCCTGGGCATGCCTCAGCACGAACTGGACGAAATGCTGAGTCCAGTGATGAAGGGCATCCTCAGCACTGACACTGTGTTTGCAGTCTGCGACTTGCACACCAACATGTCCCTGTCAATCAGTGCAGGAGACATGATGGCCATTCTGGACGGCCACGGACGCAGTGTGGCCTGTTCCCATGACTACGAGACTCTGTCTATCAGCAGCTTGGAGAGGAGAACGCGTCGATTGCATGAGTTTGAAGAACTGGAACGTTGGGCCAATGGACCCGATTTTGAGCAGAGGAGACCGCTGGGAGCTGGCAGAAGGACCTTTTGCCTGTTCAGTTTGGCTGCAGTCTTGCTGGTGCTTGGCGTTACTGCTGCTATTATTTGGCTTCTCTTAGACAGATCTGGTCAGTTGCCGAACGGTCTGCTTCTTTCTGTGTAGATGTAACAGGGGGACTGGGGGTCTGCCCCCACCCGACTTAGGCCAGCCCCTCGGATGGGACGCCCCCCGAGACGATTTTCCCGATCCCCCTCCGATTTTTCTGGCAATTTTTTCTTGCAATTTCAGACACAAAAATTGTAAAAATTGCCCGTAAAACAGCACTTTTTATATATATGGCACTTCGGGTTTTGCGAAAACAAAATTGAAGCTATACCCCGGTACTATATATGGCATTCTGCTCGATAAGAAACAAAGAATAAATAGTATGTGAAGTTCTTTGCTAAAGAATAGGTTCTTTACGTACATCAGAATCCATTTGACTGCATTATCTACTGTTTCTCTTCATTCATTCAAGCAAGGTTTACTACCAAAAATTCTGTAATATTCGTACGTTTTGTATCGATAACTGCTCACTTCAGAATGAAAATCTGTCTCTACTTATAATCCAGGGTACACTAAATGGCACTAAGTACCGTTTATAGTACCCGGGGAACTATAAATAGGGAGGTATTATAAACAACACTATACGGTAGGTACCACCAACACCTTATATAGTACCAATACTACCATAAACAACGTTAAGTAAGTACCCGCAGTTACAAAGTTTTGGCTCAGACTGAGACTAACCAGATGGATGAGATGCATTGCAATGTACAGTAAGAGCCATATTTATTTCAGATCCTTCACCAGTTGATATTCCCCGAGGTTGTATCTACCTGATAGGTGGCAAGCACAGCACCACCACTTTGAGTTCAGTTGAGATCTACAAGCCGACCAAAGGCAGCAAAGTAGTGCAGAATGTATTCAGTGAAGGGCTGTCTGGAGCGGTTGCTCAAATAATAAACGGAAAAATTTACGTTGCCAGTGGCAGTGTAGAAGGAGAAGCTCTAAACAACATTACTTACATTTATGACCCAGTTTCTGGTTCTGTCCAAACAGCCGCCGGTTTGAAAGTGCCGCGGAAGCAAGCAGCTGGATCGGTGATACGGCTTGGAAAGAACCAAACTGAAACGATGATGATTTGTGGAGGATTACCTGCAGGAAATGGATCTCGCCTGTAAAGGTTTTACTTACATTTTGGTTAGATCAACAGCACAATGTGGTGTAACAACACAACACAAAACAAAACACAACACAACGTAACACAACATAATTATCACATAGCATATTAACATAAAATACCATAACATGACAAAACGTCACGTAACATACAACACATGACCTATAGCGTAACACACAGTTGGCTACTCCTAGTCCGAAAGGACAAAAAGTTACAACAACACATAACACAACTCATTACAGATTACACAACACAACCCTTTAGTGATTCGTGTGAAGTGTTTGACCCAATGGAAAAAGAGTGGCGATTACTAAACACATCACTGACGCTTGGAAGGGACGTGCCAGTGGCGGTAACTGTAAATGGGCTGTTCTATCTAATTGCTGGCTACAACGATCACAAACGGTGGCTCAACCTCTTACAACGCTTTGATCCTGACAGCCAAAACTGGACAACTCTTACTCATTTGCGGTAGGCAGCTCTCCAACCATTTCCTCTTTAAGTGGTTTGCATTGACTAGATTACTCCAACGCAAAAAGCAAACACATAATAGGTCATCCCCAAGGGAGGGGGTGGGCGGGGGTCTGGCGGGGGTCTGGCGTCGGCCAGCCAGAGGTCTGAGCCCAAACTCTAGGGTAGGCGCTGGGTACAAAAACGGTTCAAAAATCGCAAAAAATGCAATTTTGGAGTTCAAATTTAGCTGAAAACTGTTGTTTTACAGGTGATTTCAGGAATTTCATTGTCTGAAATTCTAAAAAATCGTAAAAATGTACTGAAAAAATTACATACTTGCCACAAAAATCGGATGGTGGACGTTGAAAAAAATCGTCTCAAGGGCGTTCCACGATCGGGGGATGGGGGTCTGATCTAGTCAGATGAGGGGCCGACCCCAGGACCCCCGTTTGGTAAAAACAGTTGGTAAATCTAAAACATTAATCCATGTACAACAATTGATGACGGGTAAGATGGTATTTTGAGCTCAAGCTCAAGGGTTGGGTTTTTTATGCAATTTTGTTGTTCTTTGGATTATTTATGCACAGTTAAGGAATAGAACCGCATTTTGTTGAAGTGATTCACTTTTAGCACGCCTCGAAGCAACGCAGCAGCAGCTGTATTGGATGGAAAAATAGTTGTCTGTGGAGGAGAATTCAACTTTGGCGTCACTCAAACTTGCGAAATCTATGATCCAACATCTAACACATGGGATGACGCCGGGAAAACACTGAAAATGAGAGATTTTTCTGCTATGGCAGCATTGGATGGAAGAATCTATGTGCTTGGTGGCATGGGACAAAGCTCGGTCGAGGTTATGGAGAAACAAGTTGAATCACAGACGAAAAACACCAGTTATTCATGGACATTTGTCTGGCCTGAACTCAGGAGAGATGTTCAATCCACCGCAGCTGTTGTGTTGGACCACTGTGATATTGATGCATGATTAGTTTTTTGTTGTAAATTATGTACGGAAGAAACAAACAACCAGCCAACCAACGAAAGTGAACGTCAAAACAACCAACGAACCAATCATTCAATCGATCGATCGATCGATCGATCGAACGAACGAACGAACGAACGAACGAACGAACGAACGAACGAACGAACGAACGAACGAACGAACGAACGAACGAACGAACGAACGAACGAACGAACGAACGAACGAACGAACGAACGAACGAACGTCAACCAACCGAACCAAACCGAACAACTGTGCGAATCGGTCGGTCGGTCGGTCGGTCGGTCGGTCGGTCGGTCGGTCGGTCGGTCGGTCGGTCGGTCGGTCGGTCGGTCGGTCAGTCGGTCGGTCGGTCGGTCGGTCGGTCGGTCGGTCGGTCGGTCGGTCGGTCGGTCGGTCGGTCGGTCAACCAATCAAACAAACAAACAAACAAACCCGAACCAACAAAGAAACGAACGGAACGGAACGCAACATCCAAATCAAACCAAAACAAACAAAACAAAACTCAAAGCAACCCAACCAAGCCACATTCTAAAATTCTCATCGCATTCACTCTGGTTTATTTTTGTATAGTTTAAAAAACAAGCAACAACTGAACGCCAAGAACATAAGCAGAATACATTCTAGCTTCGGTCCTTATACGTAACATTTCTGAAATACCACAGCCCCCATAGAAAACCGTTCGTCTTGTAGTTGAGGATTAACCAAACTCCACTCAGTAAAATTATCATCTAAAACTTCAACTGTCTTCTGACCCATTCCTCCTATCAGATAGATTCTTTCATTCAGCACAGCCATAGCAGCGTAGTCGTGGAGTTTGCAGCTTTCTGATGTCAGCGTCCATGCATCGCTTGCAGGATTGTAAATTTCACACTTTGCCACCACTCCAAAGTTAAATTCGCCTCCGCAAATAATTATTTGATTCTTGAAAGTCGTGGCAGCGCTTGCGCCGCGCGGAATGCTGTAAGAAGACGCAGCCTGTGGTACGTAGTTTACTATGTACCCTATTTCAGTAACTTCCTCTGACAGACGGCAACAGTGCCAAAACGCCTACTGCCGACTTGATTCCGAATTTGGCCGCGGTAGCGTTTTCAAGTTCGGGGAAAAACACGAAAAAGGATTGCAGACCGCCGCTACCCCGCCTCAGGAATTTTTAGGACGAAATTTTGGGTAGAAAATTATAATTAAGGGAAGCGCGTTTGCGCTTTCCCGGTGTAGTTATTGTTACCGCGGTCCATACTAAAAATTG